>JAPYZK010004610.1:0-10228 GCA_030522785.1 Platygaster equestris
GCAACAAAAACGCTATCTGAATGAACGTTTATGCAAAAGTTAGTTGAGTGAAGTTTAGTGGAACGCAACAAAAAATTGGCGACGAGGATGAGATCCTCTTGACGTCGTACGACGCAACGATTTTCATCGTGTACGAGAGGACCTCCACTTTCACCAACGAACTTTATCGTCACCACCAATCCGCGCCACGCCATTTGTACTCACTGGCTCCTGGAGCGGACCACTGCAAATTTCGGAGACTACAGGGGCAGCATTCTGGTTCGGAAACACAACACGAAGCCGTGAACGTAAGTTTTTGGATCTTGAAGACTTCTTTGCATTCGGCATTCTTGGAAAAACGAAAATTTCCTCGGTTTCCCAAAAACAAAAACAAAAACCTACTGTTCAAAGACTGAGCTCAACAAATTCTTCTACGTCTCTTTTCGTTTTTCTCTTTTCAGAATGCCAAATGTAACACCAAGCAGCGCTACCGACTCAAATGACTCGTACCTCCTCAATTCTCTTACAAAACTGATTTCACAAAATGTTGACGGTGATCTTACTGAAGTGCGAAGTTCTATTAAACAAATAGATGCGGTTTTTGAACTTGCCTCGGAAGCTCAAAAGCCAGCACTATTGCTTTACGTTAAGAGCAAAATCGCCAAAAAAGCGCGAGAACAAATCGACGTTCATTACCAACTTACGATCTGGCCCGAAATTTCGAAACTTTTGCTCGACTTGTACCTAGATCGATAATCTTTCGACCAGTTACTAGAAAGACCACATTCATTCAAGCAAGGTCTTAACGAGAGCGGGTCAGAATATTACTAAAGACTTGAAGACCTAACCTCCAAAATTCTCGGTACCATTCATGACTGAGTTTCTCAAGAAACTGGAAAAAACTTGTTCATCAACAGATTCGCAAATTTTAAAATTTTTCGGAAATTCTGATTTTTCGGCTTTTTTGAAAAACTCGACACTTAGAGTTGTTTCAATCGTCAAAAATTTTTTCATTTGGTTTTGGAATTTTTCAAGTTTTGTATACGTAGATATTTTTAAAGCTTTTTATTCGTTTTGGGACTCAAAATGATCGATATTTTATATTTTTGAATCTTTGATGTGTTGCAAGTATTCTGAGTTACGTTCTTTCGAATATTTAAAGAGCTAGACAAATTTTCTCATTTTTCAGATCAGAAATCAGATTACGTAAGTGTTAAATATTTTGAAAGATTTTAAGTATCAAAATATTACGGATTTTTTAGAAATTACACATTTTCCGGAAGTTTACAACATTTCAAAAGATTGATATTTTCATGTTTTCTGTTCAATATTGCCCTTGTCCCCGACACAAGAGCCCGACTAGCCATTTTATTTGGTCTATTGTTGGGAGAAAATGCCAAAAAATTGTACAGAAATTATACGTCTGTCATAAGAGCTCTCGATTATAGACACGTAATCAATTACAATACAATTAAATACTTCATTTTCCATATGATAGCTTAATTTTCAGACTTTACTGTATTTTTAAACTATATAAATTAGTGTAAACATTGTCCTTGTGAGGATCAAAATAACTTTCACTCACTTAAGATAAAATTTTTACTTACTTACATACTCATAACTTTTTATTGTTATTTACTTACTTATTACTTTTTACTTAATATAAAAGGTTGTGCAACGTTGGTAAAATTCTGCAATTCTTCACCATCCATTCTGAATTCGGCGCCAGCGAGATTTTTATCGAGCATAACGGAATTCCAGCTCTGTGCCCATTGGATTGCAGTTGAGCGCTCTCTGAAATTCAGCTGGAAGCTTAACCGCATTGCAGTTAAGAGCTAGCTTGATTTCAGTTTGGAGTGTTCTGCATTTTCTGTCGAGTGCTTATTAAAAATATGTTCGAAATCTCTGGAGTTGTAGCAAGCATTAGCTTGAATTCAGCTTTGAGCTCTCTGCATAGGAGATGGGTATTTGCTGAATGTCAGCTTTTAGCTCCCTGCCTTGTAGATGGGTTCTGCTAAAATATAGCTTCGAGCTTCCTGCACTGCAGATGAGTGTTTGCTGAATTTCAGCTTCCAGCCCCCCGCCTTGCAGATAGGTGTTTACTGAAATTCAGCTTCGAGCTCCCTGCATTGCAGATAAGCGTTTGCCGGATACCAGCCCCCAGCTCCTCCCTGCCATGCATACAAGTGTTTACTCAAATTTAGCTGCAAGCTTACTGCATTGCAGATAGGTGTTGGCTGAATTTCAGCTTCGAGCTCCCTGCATCGCAGATAGGCGTTTGCCGAATTTCAGCCTTCAGCTCCCTGCCGTGCAAACAAGTGTTTGCTTAAATTCAGTTTCGACCTCCCTGCATTGCAGATAGGTGTTTGCTGAAATTCGGCTTTGAGCTTGCTGCATCGCAGATCTGGTGCTGGCTGAAATGCAGCTTCAAGCATTTTGCATTGCAGCTAGACGCTCGCTAGAATTCAGGTATAAGATTACCTCGTTTGAGCCAACCGCTTGCTGAAATACAGCTTGGTTCCCGATGCATTGCAGCTAAGCACGTGTTGTTATTCAATAGCAGCCGCATTAGAGGAAAAAAATTGTTTCATTGATATTCAGATTACATACAGCCATGTAAAGTGGAAACCTTTTGCTGAATGTTGTTGCAGCGTGATTTCAGCAGCTTCTTTCAGCTGATAATGAGATTTACTTTTTCGACTGTGCTGCAATATTTATGTGAATTTAATGACATGAATTTTTCGCCATTCTAGATCTTCTACCTTGACCACTAGCGACAGCAGACGCAACGTGACTATGAGCAAAGGCACTCGTTGCGATTACCCGAAAACTTGTTCGAACATAAGTGGATCTGATATCAATGCAAAGGTGAAATGATACAAGTAACTACACTCAACCACATATAATGTCGATTTACATTATAAACATATCATCGCCAGACGCAGAAAGGCTCGTGTCCTACAAAGCCTTGTGCGACTCATGAATATACAACTCTTTTATACAAATTTTAATAATTCACGTCTTTTCAGAATGAATTTTGAGAGTGATCATTGTGTGGAAGCAATATATTTTATACATTTTTCCACGTGCATTAAGATGGCCCTCTTTCATGCATGGAATGTTGGTGAAAGATGCCACTTTTCATTAATCTTCCTGATAGAACACGTTTCCATCAAAGATACGACCTGATTTTTGTGCAAACTTCATGCAAACATTGCACAAATTCTCATGTAATGCGTTTGCACAAACGTTTGCGCAAATATGCGGACGCATCCAACATCAAAATTTGTGCAAATTTCATGCGAAAAATTGCATCCAAGCGCGCTTGCATGAAATTTGCACGAATTTCGTGCAAACTGTTCTATCAGGCATAGTATAGCAATGCGGAATAAGTGTGCGCAAAACGCTATTTTAACTACTGTTCTTGGAAGTATTTCCGCACCAGTTTTGGGAAATTCTCAAACCGTGTAAAAATTTACATATCTTGAGAAATTTCCATTAACTCCAAAAATTATCCAAAATTCCGGAAATTTTCAAAAATACTAAAATTTCGAGAATTTCCAAAATTTAGAGTATTTCTATAATTCATGAAATTTCGTTAATTTGTATATATTTCGGAATTCGAAAGTTCACAATAATGTTCCAAATTCCCGAAATTTCCAAAACTTCCCGAAAATTTCCGAAAATTTCGAAATTCTCAATATTTAATACAATTTCTGATATTTTCTGGGTTTCCAAAAATTTCCGAAAATTTTAGCAGTTCTAAGAATTTTCAAATATGACCGAGGAGTGTAAGAATTTGGAAATTTTTTCAAATTCTAATATTCTGATAATGCTCAAAATTATTGAAATTTCGAAAAAATTGTAAAATTCCAAAAAAATTGTAGAATTCTACAGAGTTCGAAAATTTTATAAATCTTCGAAATTTTTTAAATATTTCGAATGTTCTCAATTCTATAGAAGTTTTCGAACATTTCAATTTTTATCTTTCGTGCACTCAAAAGCACCATCTGTGTGCATTTGTGAAGAAAGCACTGTATGGGCCATTCCATATTTAATATTTACAACTGGAGAATAAAATTGCCTGAAATATTTCTTCTCACGTATCGGATTCAAAATGAATTGACCCGTATTTTTCCATTTTTACATGATATGCAAAATTTGCAAGTTACGAATATTAAAAAATTTGACGTGGTCAAAATAGAATTTTCTTTGCAATTGTCTAGTTCGTAAACGAATCTATAGAGTGTCACGAAATTTTTAGAGGAAGTTCGTGATGAGTCAAACTTCTATACTCTTATGAATGAATAAATTACATTAATTTTTTATACAACAAATAAGCAATTGCTATGAACAAATCGTATTTATAAAAAAAATACATTTTTTCAATCGACTTTTTGAATACTTCAATTTTCGCCGTGGTACCTAAAATAACTGATAGAAATTTCAGAGAGAACCGTTTATAAGTTTTCGAGGTACGAATAATTACATGTACAATGTCTCGGCCCCGAGCGCGTAATAGAGCGCTGTCCACTCAGGCTGCGCGAAACCATGCCCGCTGAAAAAAGCTTCCACGCGTTCATTTTGTACTTCTATTGCATGATTATGATTCGAAAATTCCAGTTTATGAGATAATATGACAAATTAAATATGTTTAGATATCCATTATAGATCAATAATTTGGAGTATTAATACTGATGCATACATTTGTTAATATATTTCCAACATGACGCAATTTTTTCACATTTGGAGTACATTTATTTAACTATTCCAATTTTCGTTTCGAAGAACGTCTGGATTGAGTTTTCGAAAAGCAAACATTTGGACTTTTTGAACACAAAGAATATGTCTCGACTTACAATTCGAAGTTTGCTCCCGTTCAGCTAAGTGAAATTTTTGGGTGCCTGACATCGTCTTACAGTTCTTAAATCGGTCTTTCAAAAATTCAGCCGCTTTTTCATAATCTTCTTCACTTTTGAAAATGGACGTAATTTTATAAAAACTCCTATCTTGCACAGCCCATTCATATAATTCAAATGATGTAGTTAATATAATTGTTCGTCTGGAGTCATTTAGAGACACTGAATGACTCGAAGTCGAATTTTCTTTTTTTTTCATACAAATATATTCTTTGTATGATATCATCTCGTTACATCTAGTTTTTTTATTGTGATGATTCAACAGAATTACAAGACAAACGCGTGGAAGCTTTTTCGAGCGGGCATGGCGTCGTGCAGCCTGAGTGGACGGCGCTCTGTTACGCGCTCGGGGCCGAAACTGTGTACATGTAATTATTCGTATCTCGAAAACTTATGAACGGTCCACTCTGAAATATTAATGAGTTATTGTAGGTACCACGACGACTATTTAGGTAATCGAAAAGTTGATTAAAAACATGTCTATTTTTGTAAATACAATGTTTTGTGACGGGCAGGTTTTCGCGCCCGTCACTTAAAAATTTCCGTGTTAATTTCAAAATATCTCGATCGATAAGTGGGCCGAGCGAGATGAATCGACCTCGTTGGATCCCCGGTTCAACCGGTCGAGTGGATATTCGGGCGCACTCGGAAAGGATCGGGAGCACTCGGGTTTGAGGAAGAAGGAGCCGGGCCCTGTTCCTCCTTCGCTGAATCCGGGATTGTTCGAAGAGACGTGTGTGGAGCAGTTATGGGAGGTTGAGAGAAAAAATCTCAGCTTTTCAGGGAAGGGGAGGTCAGCTGGGCTGCACGCGAAAGAGCGCTGAATTTGAACGATCGACTGTCGGGTGTCCTGTGCTTCCCTTTCTTTTCTCGGGAAACCAGTTTTCGCATCAGGGGGAACTGGGGAAAGCCACATTCGATATGTCAGAGGGGTATTTGGAATGCGCCCGGTGATATAAATTGCTTTTTCGCGAGGACCGAGCAAGGTTCCAGTTTTTGGGACTCGTGATTCTCGTGAAAATCGATGGTTCACAAGTCTTGCCGATTTATTCATTTACTTTTAAATTTTCCAATTCTAATTCTCCAATTTTTCTTACAAATGAAAAATTTTAATTACATCGTAATATAAATACGTAGATATAATTTCATATTGTGAGAGATATGACTCTCTTGGTTTCGACAGGACATTTACTCCAATTTTCGATAAGACCGACTACTCAACATTTGGTCTGGACTTCTGAAAATAACTATTGATTTTGAGAAATGCATTTAACAAAAAATGTTGAACGTTTTTCTAAATGCCTTAATTTGTCTAGTCGTCTGGCTTTGCAAATGCAGTCTGCTGCATAATCGCACTTCTTTTGAGACACATATATGAATGTTTATATATCTGTGAAAATTGACGGGTAAATAAGATAAAGTCATTAACACAAGAAGTCTGAACTGTATATACGGTCTAGGCTTATCTTATGTATACTAGTAAAAAGCTTTTTTCGGCACCAGTTCTATTCATTCATTTTTTTGCTCTTATGTATTTCCTCCTCTCGTAGAAAACTTTTTGTGGGCGGATTTTTCTTTTTTCCAGTTTCGTCATTTTCCTTAAGTTTTCCTGCCACTTCTTTTTCGGTTTTCATGTTGTTCACTTCGCCGTTTTAAGCGTATAAACTAAACGATAAAATTGTTTCGACGTATCCCGATTCCCGCACATTTTGACGCTCGTTTCTCTGGTTTTTTGATAATATAATTATTTTGTTCTAAATGTAATTAATTGATCAAACTTTTCGAACGTCCGACATGTCCTAAGTATTTTTAGTTCGTTTTCAATTGCGAGTGTCATTGTTATTTTTGTGTGAACAGTTGCTTAATTATCGCGTTAGAAAGAAAAGGATTATTTGTCATTTAAATCGCCAGCGGTACGTCAATGAAGGTACATACTGAGTGCTTGTTTCTCGTTAAAGATTCTAATATTTTGTAGTGTGCTTTTTAATCATTTAGAAATTCAAAAAATGTCATAAATATTGAATTTTGAACACGTCATCAACTTTTAGAATGCTGAGAATTTTGAGTAATTCAGAAGTTTAAAAAACTCTCAACATTTGAAAACATTTACGAAATTCAGAAATTTCTAGATTGAAAGAAATTTTATTATATGCAAATTCCTACAATGTCATTAATTTTAAAAATACCGAAAGTATGAGAAATTACAAAGTTTTGAGAACCTCAAATTTTTGGAAACCCTGAACCTTTAGAGAATACGGAAAATTGTAAGAATTATGGAATTTTTCAATCATACACTTCAAAATTATGAACATGGCATCTATTTTGAAAGTGCTGAGAACTTTGAGATATTCAGAAGTTTGACAAATGACCAAATTTTTTTTTTCAGAGAGTTTCAGATATCTCTATACTTTTGGAGTTTTTAATCATTTTTAAAATCCAAAAATGACCTAAATTTTAGAAATTCTTAAAATTTGGAAGCTTTGAAGAACTTTGATCATTTTGTGACTTTCGAAAATGTAGAGAATTCGGGAAATTTTTTATTATTCATGAATGTTAGAAAGGCCAGAAATTGCGAGTCTAAATTTTAAAAATATCAAGGATTACGAGAATTTTTCATATTTTTGAAGTTTTCGATTTTTTCCATTATACTTTGAGTCATATCACGTAGGTTTTCGAGTTCCACGTGTTTGAGATATTCTTTTCATGGTTTTTCAAAATGCCTAAGGTCAGAAAAACCATCAGAATGAATTTGTAAGATCTGCGACTGATTATGTACCATTTGAACCATATCTTCAAGCCGTGCAAGGTAATGAATACAATTTTCCTTGTTGCGCGTGTGTCAAAAATTTAAAAGGAGGAGATACAGAAGTATGTTGACATTTTTCTACAGCGAAGCACTTGAAAAATGTCGAGAAATATTCTTAATCCAGAAACAAAAATTTCCCCACCCATGAACTGACGATTTCAGTGTTGCCCACACCCTCAAGTGAAAACCCCCACATTCCGCTATTTACAACATGCGATTCGCAGTCACCTCAATCAGTGCCACCACCTCCAACTCCTGAACCCTTTTGTGAATCCATTCCTTTTCCGGACAACCTCCTTAACATCGTTCCAACCTCACTTGCTGTACAGAGATCACCCCCGCAATTGTTGATAACTCCACCCCCTCACGAATTATCTACGGCAAGCTCCTCCAACCCCGACTCAAGTTGCCCGACATCCAGTAGCTCATCGAAAAAATCGCCTAATGATGGTGATAAAATTTCTCCGCGGCACGTAAGATTAGTCATGGCTGCTGAGATCAGGATAGTTTGGTATTTATTATTAAGTCAGAATACTTACATTCTGGTAAGAATTTACTGCTTTCAATAAAGCGGTAAATTTTGTATAAACGTGTACTTAATTTCTCGCTCCTCTAAATATCCTCAACATTTCTTTCTGACCTCATTATTCTTTCGAAAATTGCCAGTTAGCGCCAATCGGAGTTGAATTTTGTTGCGAACATTGATGACGATCAATTCAAAGCTTACTTCTTTTTTTTTTAAATACGCCATCAATTTTTTTAACACATTTAATGCATATTTTCAAGCTCTGGAAACGAGAGTGCAGAAAACTTTTCGCATAGCATCGTGGTTGCTGAAAGAATTTCCACTGAATTGCGGGATTTATTGTCAACAATCGGGGGGATTTGTCAAAATTTTGTGGGGGGAAAAAAATGGGACCGTCAAGGTGGGACCAGAATACGAAGAATTCTCGGAAAAATCTTTTCACTCATACGTTGACCTCGACAACCAAGTTTCTTATTGTTTAACAGCTGAAATGTGTGACCAGGACCATTTGAGCCTTTTAATACATTATCGGGAGCAGAAATTATTTACACGAAAAAATCAGCGTTTTCCGGGAACAGTGTCACAAGTTTTACATGACAGCTGTTCAAGAAATTGTTACGAGATTGAAACTCAACACTGATTCGATCTTTTTCCATTTAAATGTATTTCGACCCCAGAGAATGTTTTGGCGCCCGAGTCCCGATCACACATTTTTGTCTGTAAAAGCCATAATTACAATGGCGGGAATTTCGGACGAAGATTCCCTTAAAAATGAGTGGAACCTCCTTCCGAAATTGACATCAGAATCAAAATTGCAATTGGCAGGTGAACCCTATGACGTCATGTGTGCCCGATTGAGCAGGTTGCGAATCCGAGGTAAGGTTGCATTTCCCTTGATCAATCAGATATTGGCGTTCATTCGGTCACTCCCAAACTCAAATTCAGACCTTGAAAGAATTTATTCAATGGTTAACGACGTGAAAAAGAAAAAAATATCCCGAATGTGCAACGAAACTCTCAACTCGATACTAGTTTACATAGTAGCAGCTCAAAACCGCAAAGAAACGAGCGATAAAATAAAAATTACAGATGAGCATTTCGAAAAAATGGCTTGGAGAAATCTGTATGGAATCAGAACCTAAAAAGAAGTGTAAAGACGAGCAGAAAATGACGAAGATTGATGTCCAAGTATTATAAAATGCCAATTGAAAGGTCATATGCAATAACCGGTTGCGCGCCATGAGATTTTCCAAGCGTAGATATTGCTCGGCACCCGGTTGTTGCATGGAGCCGTCCAATCGATAACTTGTATCAAAATTTATGTCAATTTGAATTCATGTTTAGAATTTTTTTCGTTTTGAAATCACTATTATGGTTTTATAGTGTAACTATTACGGTTTCACGCAGCGGTGTATTGAATAAGTTCAGTTATAACGGTAGTTATAAAACTATAATTGTAGAATATACTATTGATTTTATTCCTCGTAGAAAACTGCGACTTAGCTGTAGAATGATACAAAGTACAATAATTAATAAATGTAGTGTTTACTTGAAACAGTGTATAATTTTATTATTTACTGCCTAACAACAGCCATTTCATACTCGTTAAAGTGTATATGAAAATTAAATTTTACAATTAATTATATTTGCATTGAAAAAATTCCAAAGGCGATTCTGAAGATTGATTGCGTAAAATGTGATGGAGTCTAGAATTCTTTTTCTCAAAGACTCTAGGAGAAGTCGACTCCTGGGAGCTGCACGCTCAGTAATAATAGACCCTTAAAGTTGGGATCGAAGAGAGATCTGCTTGCGATCGGGAAATGGGCCCCTTTCAAATGGCACAAACTGCGAACTTGCATGAGCAGGAAAAACGTTAACGCGACGCGTTGGGCCCCTTGCTCCAAGCGCGGAAAAACCCAGGACCTGCTTCAACAAGTCGCAGCAAGCGCGCGACTGGGTTCTCACTTGAACTGGGAAAACTCATTCAAATCAAGCGGG
>JAPYZK010004611.1:0-32699 GCA_030522785.1 Platygaster equestris
TCGAATCCTCCTGTTGATGGTGTGTAATCACCATGGTAGTGGCAACAGAAAGGTTCGATTGATAAGTCCGACGACTTTGCCGCGGGGTTTTTCATGGTTCTCCCCCGCGGGTTGATGGTGGGAAATATCCCAAGTCGACGTAAATACCAAAGTCGGCGAATGGGAGGTTATGGTCGGCCAGTAACGACATAAGAGTGTTAGGGAGAATAGAGAAATTTGGGAAAAATATAGGATCAAGAAGGGAGAAGTGAAAAATTAGGTGGGATGGCCTCGTATCCCAATGTAGGCTGAGTGTCGAGAACCAATTAAAAAAAAAAAAAAAAAAAAAAAACTTCTCAAAACTGTTCTCCAAATTTCTTGGAATTCTTAAAAACATCAAACTTCTACAACTTTCAAAACCTCAAAAATTCTCGAAACTACCAAAATTCCAAAAATTTCAAGATTTTGAAACTTCTAAACTTCTAAATTTACAACCTTCAGATTTAACAATTCCACAAAACTCCAAAATTTTTTAGCATTCTCAAAAACTTCAAAATTATCATTATTATGATGATTATTTATTTGAAATTCTTTATTCAAAATTATTCATCAAAAAAATTATTTATTTATTTAAAATTCTACAACTTCCAAAACCGCTAAAATTTTCAAAACTACCGAAATTCGAAAAATTCGAAATTCCAAAACTCAAAAACTTAAAAAAAAACACACAATTCGACTGGCTCGATGCGGATTCACGAGGTCCAGGGTGTTGTGGTTCCTGGCGAGGACAGCCTGAGAGTCGCCGACCCAAGCGACATACAAAACGTTGCCGACGACGAGGGCGCACACGGCCGTGGTGCCGCTCTGTAAGTCCTTGTCCCGGAACATCTCATCGGTTTTCAAAAAGGCAGTTTTCAAGGCGTTTTTCGGCTCCGCGGGGTAATCCGGGCACTCCACCAAAAACTGGTGCAGGTGCGAGGCACTGTACGCCGCCGCCTCCACGCCCGCGTGCCCGTCGAAAATCCCGAAGTAACTCGTTAAATGGGAATCATCCTGAAAATTTAAACAAGGGTCAATACTGCGTCAGCATTTCACTTTTCTGTAATGAAGAATGATATTTGCGACTATTCAAAGAATATTACATTATACATGGATTTTTTATGTATAACTTAAGAATTTGTCGATGTTTCAGGAGTTTGAAAATTTACAAGATTCAAAAGCTTCGGAACTTTATAATTTTTTAGACTTCACAATTTGGAACTTTAAAATTCATCAAAATTTGTCAACATTTTGGAATTTATAGAATTTCGAAACTTTTGAGCTTCAAAAGTTCGAAATTCATCAAAACTTATAAAATTTTCGAAACTTGCAGAATAAGTTTGTAATTCCATGAAATTCAGAAATTTTGAAATTTTCTAGGACTTGAAATTTCTAAACTTAAAAACTTCAGGACTTCAAAATTTATCCACATTCGATAAAACACAAAAAAAAAATCGGAAATTTTGACAGTTTTGGAATCCCTCGGCTTCAAAACTCGCAAGCTTTTTGAAACTCCAAAAATTTAACAATGATGAAACTTTACAACTTTTTGAAATTCCAAATTTAAAAAAAAGCAATATCTGAAAAACTTTCATATTTTAGAAAACACTTCAATTTCCGAAAACTTAATTCTCTGAATATTTCGATTTTAGATCGAAAATTTTTGAAAAACTCATGTATTCAAAGATTCGAATTCAAAACTCGCCAAATTCCAAATTAAAAAATACATCAAATCACGTTTGCAAAATTTAGAAATTTTAAAATTTTAGAATTGAAAACTTTGAATTCCAAAATTCTCCTTGAAAACATTTGAATTTCCAAAAATTTCAAAATTCTGTAGAAATCTTAAAAACTTCGAAATTGCAAAATGCCAGAAATTTTTAAAACTTCAAAACTTAAAATTTTAAAACTCCCAAAACTTCCAAACTGAAAAATTAAAATTCATATTTGAAAAATTTCAAAACTTTGCGAAAAGCTCTTAAATCTCCAAAAATACTCAGAATATTTCGATTGAAGATTGAAACTTCTCGAAAAAATTCATCAATTCAAAGATTTTGAATTCAAAACTCTCAAAATTCCAAATTGAAAAAAAGCATACTGGAAAAACTCCTAAACTTTGGAAAATCCTCTCAAAATCTCCCAAAAAAATTGTAATATTCCAAAATCTGACAATTTTCGAAATTTAATATTTTTCGAACTTCGATATTCTTTGGAATTCTCAAAAACATCGTAAATAAATTCCACAACTTCAGAACTTCAAAATTCTGAAACTAATAAAATTTCAAAAGCTTCGGAAATTCCGAAACTTGGAAAAATTTGCAAAAATACGGAACTTTATAATTCTTCAAAACTTCAAAATTCCGAAACCTCAAAATTTCAAAAGCTTTTTATAGAAATAATATTCAGTATTGAAAAATTCTGGAAATGAAACAAATAAAGAAAAAAAACCTTATGAATATTGAAAATTCCATTGAGGTCGGACACGGAAACGTATCGGTCCTCATTTCCGCGACGCACGTTCCTAACCGTGTGCGTCGTGGGCAAAGGAACAAAATGTTGAGTCGGTGGAGGTGGCAACAATGCTATTCTCGAGTCCGAATCCAATATTTTTTTACAAATCTCCACGACTTTGCCTGTTGTCGCTTTCATCAAAGGCAACGGAGCAAAAACTGTAAAAAAAATTCAATTAATTCTCGTAAACATTCGTAAAAGTTCAAATTTTCAACAATTACAAAGTTTAATAAGTCGTAAAAATCGCAAAAATTCGCGAAAGTTCCGATTTTCAAAAATTATGAATTTTATTACAAAAAAATCGGCAAAATTGAAAGTTTCGATTTCCAAATTTTACGAATTTCAAAAAATCGGAACAATTTTCATACAAATTCCTAAAAGTTCAAAAAATTAATAATTACGAATCTCTAAAAATTAATTACGAATCTCTAAAAATGGGACGAATTCTGAAGAATTTCTTCAGAATTGTAAAACTTGCCTTTTTCTCCTTCCTTCAAACCGATTTTTTCGGGATTCGTTTCGCACATGGACGTTATTTCCTTGATGACTGTTTGCACTATGTGGATTTGTAAACTCACAGGGCAACTGAAACGAGACAAAATAGTATATTATAACCACTAACATAATTGCACTTATTAAACAACCATTTTTCAAAAAAAAAAAAAAAAAAAAAAATTACTCGCGAAAAAACTGTCACTTTTTCGAGAATTATACAAAAAATGAATCAATAAAATATTACAAAATAACAAGATTTGAAAAAAGTGAAGAAATTCTTAGTTTTCGAAATATTTCACCTTTTTTCTCTACTTTCTGATTTTTTGAATTTTTTTTGTTTCAGTGAAATGACACAAATCGAGGGGAACTATCAACACGAAAAAAGCGAAAACCTAGACGAATATTTCCGAGCCATCGGTAAATATAAATGTTTACACCCAATTTATTGATCACCAAATTTTTTTATTTATAATTAATGTTGATAGTTTTTGTGTATTCTTTAATCAACGAAGGAAATTTTACGAAATTCTTTAGTATCGAAAAAATTTTGCGAATATTTAGAAAATGTTTCAATTATAAAAATAACTTTTCCCAAAAAAAAACTGAAAATTCTTAATTTACGTTAACTTGAAAATAGACGAATTTGACGATTTATAAACTTTTTCCCCAATTTTTTTTCCGATTTCGATGAAATTTCGGAAATGAAAACATTTTAAATTAAAAACTTCAAAATATAAAAACTAACGATATTTCGTAAGTTTACTTTATTCTTGAATTTTCCAATTTCGGGAAGTCGGGAAATTCAACTCAGAATTTTCGATTCGACATTTTGGAGTAGAAGATGTCCATTTTCGAAGTTCTAGAACTTTGGAATAACAAAAATTATCACTTTGACCTGATACACATTGTCGAACTTGAAATCGAGACATCTGACATTTAGTTCTGAAGAATGGAAAATTTCCAAGTTCTCAAAATGTTAATTAGAATGATCAACTGGGTAGTTAAAAAATTATCAATTTCGCGAATTTATTAGGAGCACCTTACATAGCCCGAAAAATGATGAGCTTCAGCAATCCTCGTTTGGAAATCACAAAAAATGACGAAAAATGGATTTTCAAAACAATTACGATGATTAAAAACATCGAAACAGTGTTCAAAATCGGCGAAGAATTTACAGAAATTATGCCTAATGGATCAACATTGAAAGTATGACCGAAAATTGTACATTTTTGATACTTTTCGATAATTTTATTTCGATTTTCAATATTTTTAATTTGGTTCACTAGAAAAACTGGAAAATTTTATCATCAATTGACAAGAAGAAAAAAAGATGTAAAATATTTCGAAAAAATAACATTTTTTAAAATTCTTCAAATTAAGTATATATTCCGAAAAAAAAAAATGATTCTCGAGACAACAAAAATTACTAAATGACATTTTTCAAATTTGAATGAATTTGAAACAATTTGCGGAAATATTATAAATTTTAGATAATTTTTATACAACTTCCAAAAATACGAATAAAGATAATAAACTAAAAATTACCTTGAAATTCCAAATTTTCAAAACATCGCAATTTTTTCGTAAAAAACAGATTCAAATGGGAAAAAAGAATTTTTCAGAGCACCGCAAAAATGGAAGGGGAAAATTGTTTCGTAATCTCGTCGGCGCTGGAAAATGGAGAGAAAACAACAAGAAAATACGAATTTACGGACAATGGCGTCTTATTGGTAATTTTTTAATCACAGTTTTTCCGAATTAATTACACACTAATTTATCCCTGCCTCGTCAATCTTTTTTTTGTTACAGACGACAACTCACGAAAAAAGCGGCCAAGTTGCAAAACGGCATTTTCGACGCGTCTAATAATTATCGACAATTTGCAACAAAAGTGGATGACGTGAAAAAATTGTTTATGAATTTCTGGGTTATTTTTAGTGAGATGTGAATTTTTTTAATGAATGGATTTTGGTGTTGCAAAATTTGTTTTTTATTGTTATAAAATTAATAAATTAATCAATATGAATTTTAATGATAATTTAATTTTTGTCGAAAACACAGACACCAAAAAAAAATGTCAAAAAACCCTCACTTTTCATCTAGGAACTGCATCGTCATATTGGCGACATCCCCAGGTATCTCCCGCTCCGTAACATTGTAACACGGCGTCTTCACCGGGAGCTGATCGTCCTCCCCCAAATTCTTAACGAAATCCTCCAGGTACCGACGATAACTCGACAAATAATTCCCCTCGGCGGAATCTTCCATTGTCGTTGAATTTCTCCTATTTCCTCCAAAAAGTTGCGTTTTTCACCGTATCAGTCTATTTCACTAAACACGCGTTTTTTACCCCGTAATAACTCGCAAAAAATTGAGATAACACGAAAAAAACACCGCAGTTTGACAATCTGCGATTCGCGCGCAAATGACAATTCGGAATGACAGACGAAACGAAGACAATCACACTTTTCCTGGAAAAAAATGGAAACAGTGCGGAAATCGCCACCGGTGGCGAAAAATGTCATCAGATAGCGTTAACTAAGTTACTATCAGGGTTTTCGAAGATAAGAAGAGTTTTAGACATTTTATTTTGAAAATATTATTTATTGAATTTGCAGTATTTTAAATTTCGTAGTGGCTATTCGTGCCCCATTGCCCCCATTCCGGGATCCGGGCCCGGAAAACAGCGAGTCTACATCGGTCTGATTCTGGTGTTTTTCCGGGGACTTTGGGTTAAATTTTCTTCTATAGTAAACCCAAACGTAATTTCACCGAAATTAGCGTTGTAAAAGCGATTTGTATGTTTTTATTCTATTTTGGTTTAGAATACTTGCTTTAGAAACACGCGTATCCGTCCCCCCGGATCCCGGAATGGGGCACGAACATAAATTTCTTTCATATTTGAGTGTTTGAAATTGAGTGGATCCATAAATCCGCCATCTTGATTTTTTATAAACGCTTTATCTCAAGCGTAATTGTAATTATTGGTTAACCAATCATTTTTTTTTTGACAATTTGACAAGTTGATAATTTTAAGTACTAAATAGTACTCACATGGACTCACAAATTGGAAGCTTTTCAACATAATAAATAATCAGTTGTTTGGCTTTCTTATATACTCTATAATCTAATAATTGAGTGAACAAATACGAAAATGGAGAGACAAGGCAACGAATCGAATTACGGCGTCGCGATTCGTTTGCTGCTTTCTTCCGTGTCACACCCGATCGAGTACGCAAAAGTTCTGATTCAGGTAAATCATGAAGGGGTTTTTAGGTTATGTCGTCGTTTTCCAAAGTTTTTTTTGAAAATGTTTTCCACAGATTGGACATGAGCCAATTCCGCCCAGGCCGACGAGGACGCTGTTCGGTGCTCCAGCTCTTGCACTGCCGAATATTTTCCAATATGGTGGGTTTCAATGGTTTTTGCTAAATTTTATTACTTTTTTTGTTTATTCATACTATGATGAAAGTCAAGACTAATTTTGAGAAGTTCGTAATTTGTAAAAATAGAATTTTGTAGTTTTTTCATTTTTTACATTCAGTTTTTTCACATTCTCGCATGCTTGTTTATAAACTTTTAAATGATTGAATTTGGATGTTTGTTTTGAATTCCGTTTCAAGAATTCAGAATTTTATATTTCGTCAGCGTTCAGGTTTTTCAGTTTTTAAATGTTTGAATCGTCGAAATTTGAATTTTTTGATTTTCAACTACTCATAGAATTTAGATGAAATGGGATTATTTTTTCGAGTTTATTTTACATTGGACTTTCTACAATTTTTGCATATTTATTTTTAAATTGTTTGAATATCTTACATTTAGTATCTACAATTTTCTGTTTTTGTTTTGTTTTTCTAATTTTGAAGTTTATATTTGTCTCATTGTTTATTGTTTTTGCAGTTAAATATATAAAAAGCGTGGATGGTTTTTCGGGGTGCTACAGAGGACTCGTTCCAAAACTTTGCGCGACCACAGTTGGAATGATTGCATTCGAACAAACTTCGAAAAGTATCAAATTCGAAGACGAAATATGCGAAGATGTAGACGAAGAAAATTTGACCGAACAAGAAAGGTCCTTGAAATCTTTTTTCTGGATATTAAGAATTCGTTTAATTACATATATGTATATATAAGTTTAATTGTAACTCATGAAATTTCAAATTTTTTGAGAAAGTACAAATTTCTGAAGTTTTGAAAGTTTTAAAAATTTTGCAAGTTTCAAAGGTTTCAAAATTTTAAAGTTTTTGAAAATTTTAGAGAAATTTGATATTTCAAAGCTTAAAGTTTTAGAATTTTCACTGTTTTAGAAATTCTGGATAAATATTTTAAGCCTAGAAGTTTGTCAATATTTGGATTTTTTTTTTTTTTTTTTTTTTTTTTTTTTTTTTTTTTTTTTTTTTTTTTTTTTTTTTTTTTTTTTTTTTTTTTTTTTTCTTTTTTTTTTTTTTCTGAACTTTTGAAGCCTTATTAATTTTGGGAGTTCTGGAAATTGAAGATAAAGTTTTGGATGTTACAGAATTTTTAAGTTTTTGAAAATGTTAAAGACTTATTAAGCTTGAAAATCGTCAAGTTTTAAATTTGTTGATATCATGAAAAATCCAACTTTTCGAAAATCTTTGAAAATTGTCAATTTCTAAAAATTTTACAAAATGGTTTATTTTTGGACAATTATTTTTCACATCAAATTTTCAATTTTTCACGATTATATCAATTTTGGAAACTTCCTAAAATTGTAAAAAAGTTTTCTCAATTTGCTTTACTAAAAATTTGAGATTCCAGAGGATTTCAATGTTTGAAGATTTACTTTGATCATTGAATTTTCAAAATGATTAATTTTCTACAATACTGATTCATTTTTACAACTCTTTGTGATTGCTAACAATTTTCATATAGTTTCGCGTAAACAAATATTTTCAGAACTCGTAAAAAGTTTATTTGCATCAAAAAATTGCTGAAACTTAAATTCAAATTATGTACTATTTTTGGTAGATTTTCAGGTTAGTGAATTTTATTTATCTTAAAATAATAAAACTGAATTACAATTAAAATTTAATGTATAATAAATAGTAAAATTCATTATTATGGACCCGAACCGTGGTGATAATTCGATCTTCGACATTTTTACAGGCGGAAAAGATTTTTGCATGATTTTTTGCGCAACATGATCAGCGGCGCTGCCAGAATCGTAGCAAGTCATCCACTGGAAGTTGTGACCTTGAGAATGATGGCGCAATTCGTGGGGGGTGAAACTAAATATACGTGAGTTTGATAGAAAAGTGGATTGTGAGTTTACATGTTAATTTGATTAAATTTTAATATATTTTGACGAGAATTACGAGAATTATTTGAAAAAAATTATCATTACGAAAATATAAAAAAATAAAAATTATTCACAAGAATTATTTAAAAAACGTTATTTTCACGAGAATTATGAGAAAAAAAATGAAGATTTTCTAAATTTGTTAACATTCATTTTTACTTCCTTCCAAGTTATCGAATAATTAAATTTATGAATTTGGTTGTATAATTAATTAATGAAATTTTTCAAGGGGCGTTTTTGGGTCCGTCGTAGAAATTTACAAAGAAAACGGAATCGCGGGATATTTTGCGGGCCTGGTTCCGCGACTCGTCGCGCACGTGACAAACGTAATCGTAGTTAGCACTTCTCTGTACATGCTCAACAAGTACG
Source organism: Platygaster equestris (assembly GCA_030522785.1). Classification (NCBI taxonomy): domain Eukaryota; kingdom Metazoa; phylum Arthropoda; class Insecta; order Hymenoptera; family Platygastridae; genus Platygaster; species Platygaster equestris. The sequence continues at coordinate 8,714 of JAPYZK010004611.1, forward strand.
TCGTTACTAACCGAGAAGTCAGAATGTTCACCAACACTGCCATGGTGGTAAGGAACGAATTTCGAAATCATCATGATTTCGCGACTAGTGGGAGAATGAGAAGATTCCACGAAATATTTTAGACATTTCGTAATTTTAGTAATTTAGAGAAATAAGGGGTTTTTGTAAGTTTTCGAATCTGGTGAAAAGTTTTGAAAATTTCTCGGACCGTAGTGAATTTTTATGAATTTATGGGGATGAAAAAATTAATTAGGAATCTCTAGTTTTAAGAATTTGGACATTTTTAAGACTTTCGAAAATTTTCAAATTTTGAGTATATTTGTAAGATTTTTCATCTATGTTCAAATTTATGTTGAATTTTGGTGAAATTTTCGAAATTTATACCAAGATTTAGTAATTTTTTGTAGTATTTTGAGATGAAAAATGTGGGGAATTTTTAAATTGTGAAAATATTATTTTGGTCATTTCAAAATACCACCAAAAATTAGGTATTACGGAATAACGTATTTCTCGCGAGTGTGGGATGAATATTTATTATTTATTAAATTTGATGTCGATTATTTATGTAAACTTAATGTAAACTGTTCAAGTGGAAATTATTTATTGTTAATTGTGACATTGAATTTTGCAGTTTGTCGCGTCGACGTTGACGTACCCGTTTTTGGTCGTTTCCAACTGCATGGCTGTGAACAACTGTGGGTCAGTATGAACGATAATAGTGGAAAATAATAATTATTATTATTATGGACAGTATGTTCCAATAATTGATTACGTGTAATTTGTAATTAAGTAATCGGTCATTAGTAATTTTTGACCTTCATATGAAGATGTTCGAGATTTTTCAAATTCTGAAATTATTATGAATTACGAGCTGAATATTGCAAATGACGAGAATTTTCGAAATTACGAAAATTTTCATAATTTTTGCATGTACGATTTTCGCAAATTTTGCCTTGTGAAAAAGTCTCCAAAATTTTCTAAATTCTCAAAATTGTCGAAATTGTTAGTATTTTAAGAATTTTTAAATTTCAAAAAACCTCAGTTACATAATTACACATTACTAAATTCGGTAAGATTTCGTCCGTCGTTAAAAAAAAAAGAAAAAGATACAAAAATACTGTTCTACTTCTACCAAGTGTCTCATTATAGATGTAAATTTTTTCTATGAAGCATTTTTTGTATTTTTGGTCTCCAATTATGAAAATTTTCCAGATTGGTAGCTGGTCTACCCCCGCAAATGCCGATTTACAACAACTGGTACGACTGTTGGCATCACCTCTCGTACAACGGCCAGTTGAACCGCGGCAGCAGTCTCCTATGGCGGTACTACAAACCCATTCCCGTCAACAAAAAATCATTCGCCCTAGCCGAATAAACTGTATTGCAAAAAACATTCGAAAAAACGGAATCAAATTGCATTCGTTGAAATACGGCACCTGTGGATCAGTGTAAATGGTGAAGTTAATAATTTAAGGCCGAAAATTCAGAAGGTGTGAAAGGCATTTTTTCAATAAGGTTCAATTTTCCATCGTTGTACATGGAAAAATGAGACTCAAGGTGTCAAGGACATTTTTTTAACAAGGTTCATTTTTTTGTAGAAAAAATTAATGTGAAGTTAATTTTTTCCCTCTGGTGAGGAAAAGTAGATTTTTTAATGAGTGTAATTTATAATTTTGTAATAAATTCAATTTTATTAGTTTTAGAAATTTCAAATTTGTTGTAAAGTTATTATAACTATAACACTTGTTGAGAAATCTGCTGTTTTCAACAAGGTTTATTTTTTCACCCAATAACACTTGAAAATGAGTTGTGTGAAATGGAAGTGCCAAGCGTATTTTTCCAATAAGGTTCATTTTTCCATTCAATTATACATAAAAATGACCCTTGTGGAACTTTTTGGATTTTCTTATTTCGTGTATAAATGGAATACAAAAAAAATCAATTTTTTCTCCCTAGTGGGGAAAATTAGATTTTTTATTCAGTGTAATTATAATTTTTTAGTGAATGTAATTGTAATAGTTTTATAAATTTCACATTTGTTAAAAAGTTATTATAACTCTAGTCAAAAAATCGACTATTTTCAACAAGGTTCATTTTCACACCCAAAAACACGTAAAAATAAGCCTTGAAATGCCAAGCTTTTCCAAGAAGATTCATTTTGTTATCTAATTACACAGAATAATGACCCTTGTGGAACTTTTTGGATTTTCGTTCTTGAACAAAATTTTGAATGATTATGGGCAATGTAGTGTCAAAAAAGGGAAGAACATAGTGCTTTCCGAAATATGTGTTCCTTTATTGAAAATCTTTATTTCTGCATTTTTTGGATTGTAAGTTTTTTTTTCGCTCTATTCCGTAAAATATTCCCTAGGGAGATTTTGTATAGTTTTTTATAGGTGGATAAAAAGTGTATTTAGCCAGCCAGCCAGCATTTTTTCGACGTATTTGGAAAAAGTGCGAAAATTGAACTATAATTTTTATTGTGTAGTTGGTTGAGGTGAGGAATAAAATTTTTTCGGATTTTTAGAATTCTTCAATTGAGAAATTCAACTGTTTTTTCACGATTTTTCCAAATCCGCCGAAATCAATAATCTCAACTTTTTTCTTTGTAAAGATATATTCTCCATCTTTCTTTTCCGTGGCATTTCGCGCGATTTTGAATATTGTGAAATTTCTTGGTGTACGTATAATTCATGGTCCGCTAAGTGCAATACACATTTTCCAGCCTTTTTCCATAAGACTACAACAAATTGTGGTCGATCTAACAAAAACTTTCGTTCATTTCCGTCTGTTGGAGCTACGAAAATTTCGATTAATTTTTGTGATAAATAAATTACCGGAATAAGACATTGTTTATTAATTGTATGTAGCAACAAATTTCTTCTTTCGACCTTTTTCACTGCAAAAATAGCTCGATATTAAATTTTGCGAGTCACACCCATACATACCGAAATCTGAGAAAAAAATGATCACATCCTGATTTTTAGGATTTTTCAAAATGGCGGACGTTCTCGAAATTAATTTTAAGAATTTTTGTTATTCTTAATTTTTATTTTGTTCACTTTTTTCGTTCTTTGTCCACGCGCGAATCAAAGAAATTGTGGATCGTTTCTTTGAAATGTCAATTTGAAACCGCGATGTGAGCGCTTGGATTTCCGCCATTTTGGATTCGCGCACAAGCAACATCAAGATGGAATAATTTTTTTTACGCGCGATTAATTTTTATTTGTTGTTGTTTCGATGTAGGAAAGACTAGATTACGAGAATTTTTTTTCGCACTCGATGGAGATTAGGTTGGGTCGGTCGCTGTGTCGGAAAAAACGGGGATTTTTTCGAGTGTTCGGACAAAAATATCGAATAGAGTACAAAAAAGATGTAAACATTTTTTTGTAGGATATAAAATTGAATCTTTTGGGGTGCGTGGAGTGAAAACCCCCGTCGGGGGTCCAGGGGCGAAGCTCCCGACTTACGAAACTCAAAGTTTTCGAGTTGGGAAAAAATGAAAAAGAATCGATGGAATTTATCGAAGGATGATTAAATTGTAGCATTTTTGCATTTTTTTACCAAATCGAAGAATTAACGATTTTACTGTCCTAATTACAAAAATTCGTAAGTTCCGTTTTTTTCGATTTTTGCGACCGCTTGAGAATTATTCCATGCCCTACGATAATTGAAGAAAAACAAGCTAAAGCGTAAACTCCACATTTTCGCCGACGCGGCGAGACAACTTGACACATTTTTTATGCAAAATATAATAATTTACACTCTGTTAAACGATATAATGACAGTTTTCACTTCGGACAACGAAGTTTCAATGTATATATATAATCTATCTTATATTTTCTCCCATTCTTCAGGTACATTTTCGTACCACGTAACAATGCCCGCGAAAATAAGGAACTTTTTTTATTATTATCGATATAATCGATTGTATCGATCTCATGATCGATATTACCAATCGATATCAAAAATTTTTTCGATTGATATAATTGATAGATAAAATCGATCTTACCGATCGAGACAGTCTACTGTCTCTACTGACAAATCGATCTTATGATCGATATAATGGATAGATACAATCGATCTTATCGATCGAGACAGTAGATATAGTATCGATACAGTCGATCTTATCAACCGACCTAATCGATTTTTTGATTGATACAATCGATCGATATAATCGACATTGTTCGATCGATATGATTGACATAATCGTTCTTGTGATCGATACGAGCGATCCTTTAGTCGACATAATTGATCTTATTATCGATACAATCGTTTGTATGATCGATGTAATCGATATAATCGATCATATCGATCGATCCTCGAAAATGTACGACTCAAAAAAAAAAATGTACGCACTTCCAAAACTCACGAGCACACAAATTCAAAAATTCCTGCACCTACAGTAAAAGTTGAAAAAGCAGATCCGCTTTCGTCTAAAAAAAGCAAAATTTCTTGATGTACTTCCCAGGATACGAAAAACGCCCTCGGATGTAAAATATATGCAAAATGTCGGACGAAACTTTGCGAGGGCGTTGGAAAAGTGCTCGAGAATGAATCGTAAAAAAGTGATTTTCCGAGGGTGTTTTTTTTCCAGAGCCGGATCGAAATACAGAATTGGAAAACTTAAAAAAAAAAAAAAATCTGGAATCTGTAAAATATCAGTCATGCATTCCTGCATGGTTGTGATAAATCGAGTTGATAACACGTTTGTAGCGGAAAATTTCAGTTTTTGTTTATAGAAAACTCCGAACTCTCATTCTTTTCGGAGATAGTGATAAGGAATGCAAAAATCTTGTACGATTTCGGAAATTCGAATCAAACTCGAATGTGCCGTAAAATTTGTAAACCGTTCAACTCGTCCTTAGGTGTAAATAAACATTGTTCCTCGATATGATATATTTAGAATGATCTAAACAGCGGGAAGGGACACGGTCGACGCGCCGCGTTCTGGAAGCTACGGATTTTCGGCGCCCTTGGTGAGGGTAGCCGGCGACGCCGGTGTCGGCTCGTCCTGGAACATTGGGTTCTTCACCTCCATTTCTCCGGTCTGTATTTCGGTCGCAAACAAACAGAATTATTCTTCAACTAACATTTAGTTAGACAAAAACTAACATTGAGTTTTCGTACTTCCAGGGCAAAAGACCGTTTATTGAAGAGGTCTCGATAAATGATACTCGAATGGAAATCAAATAGTATTCGAATGGAAATTTAATAGTAGACTAATGGGAAAAACTACAACTGCCGGATCCAATTAATTAATCCTTGCAGGTCAGTGTAGCGTTACAATCGCTTTTGCGTTTCATTTTCAGAAAAAAATTTTTTGTTGAATACTTACGGGAGCGAGACCTGGACACTCGTACACAGTGTAATCTCCTTCTTCGTTTTCTTCGTCGCTGTCTGCTTCCGACACTGAAGCCGGGTCTCTGTTTGCGGACGGTCGACTGTAAAATAGTACATTTCGCAACTAGTGGAGTAATAGTTTTTCAGTGGATGTGGGAATTCTGTAAAAATGAGCTGAAGGAGAGTTCCGGAATTGTATCGATATATTCGACGTAATCGTTCTTATGATCGATAAAACCGATCTTGTTGATATCGATATAATCGACGTTATCATTCTTATGATCGATATAATCGTTCTGATGATCGATATAATCGACATAATCGTTCTTGTGATCGATAAAAACGATCTTATCGATTGGTATAATCGACATTATTATTCTTATGGTCAATATAATCTACATAATTATTTTTATGATCGACATAATCGACATGATTATTATTATGGTCGATATAATCGATATAATCGTTCTTACGATCGATTTGATCGACATGATCGTTCTCGTAATCGATATAATCGACGTAATCGTTTTTATGATCGATGTAATTGACATAATCTTTCTTATGATCGATATCATCGATCTATTTTATCGACATAATCGTTCTTATGATCGATATAATCGACGTACTCGTTTTTATAGTCGACACAATCGTTCTCATGGTTGATATAACTTATTCTTTGATCAATATCATCGGTCTATACAGTCGATCGACATAATTAATTTTATCGATTGATATAGTTGAGATAATCGTTCTTATCGTTCATTTAATCGATCTTATATCGATATATATAATTAGCATAATCGATCTTATCGATCAATTCTCGAGAATGTACGACTTGAAAAAAAAATGTACGCACTTCCAAAATTCACGGAGAAACGTCACAAAAAAAATGAGAAAACTCACTCCTCCATAGCGATGATTTTCTGTTTTTGGTGTTGGAAATGGTACATTTGCGCCGACTGCGCCAGTCGCTGGTCGGTCGAAGGCGACATGTCTTTATTGGGTCCGGTTATTCCGTACGCCGGGTAATCTATATCCGCGGCAGCTTTCGCTCCCCGATGAATCCTTAATATAAAGTCATCCCTTTTCATACAAAAAATACATAACAATTCACCATCAACCACAATATCTACATCATTTCGGAAGTTCCGATGAACACATTGATTTTCGAAACTTTTGCTTTCTTCTACCGAATTCAGAATTTGATACATTTTTGAAATTTACCTGTACCATTGAAGCCCCATCATGACGATAAGGAACAGCATGATCGCACAGATACCCGCGACCATCACTAAAACGTAAGAACATGAAAGTAAACGAAATTTTACTTACTTTTTTACTTATTTTACTACATGCGATATAGATCTAAAACTCATTAATATCGATTTGGTACTCGATAGATGTTGATTTGAAAATCAATCGATATCATTATAAAAATCGATCGATATCAGTTCTAAACTCGATCGATGTCCTTTTGAAAATCGACCGATATCGATCCAAAACTCATCAGTATCTATTTGAAAATCGATCGATATCAATTCGGGACTCGTTCGATATCGATTCGGAACTCGTTCGATATAATTTGAAAATCAGTCGATATCATTTTGAAAATCGATAGGTAAATACAATATAATCGAGCAGGTAAATACGCTTATTTTGCATTGCGAAAACTCGCCAGATAAAAATTTTTTCGAGCATGATTTTTTGAAAAATTCAAATAATTCGGTCATGTTCTTCTCAAAAAACTCAAACTAGAAGGCAAACTCTTCAAATTGATCGGTGGATGACGGCTGTAAAGTGATTAGTTCATTTTTTACAGCTAGTTGAAAGGTGGGTTCAAACCCCTCACTGAAGCCAATGATTGATATTAATTCAAAAATCGATCGATATCGCCTTGGGAATCGATCGATATCGATTCGGAACCCGATATTGATTTCCAAATCGACCGAAATCGGTCTTTAAAAAAACATATTTGTCCCGTTTTTGCTCTCAGCCTGTCATACATGACAACATGAAATACTTTGCTTCTTGATTTGGTCGGCTTTTGATGACATACCTGTTCCGAAAAACCCTTCGTCCGCATCGGACCCGAACGCCATTTGTTTCATGACCCAGTTGGCGCTGGGGTTCTCCGAGCGTCGCTCTTCCACCATCATGTTCAGCTCCACCGCGCTTGGTTTCAGAAATTGCGCTCTGTACACAGGCTTCAGCGCAATTTTATTCTCGTCTGAAGGCATTTCTTCGTCCATTTTTTCATCCCTTGACGCGTCTTTCGGAGTTTCCGTCATTTCTTCTGTTGCTAGTGATACCATTTCAAGGTCAGAAGCTAATAATTGAAGTGTTTGGGGAAATGATGTTGATTGACTCCTAACTTCAACTCAGACCTAAATTTCGGACTTCAACTTGAAACTTGAAGTCGAATCTCGAAACTTGAAGTCGAAGTCTGAACTCGAAACTTAAAACTTCAAAAAATGGTTTTGAATGACTTCAACTTTCAACATTAACTTTGGACTTCGGCTCAGACTTTCACTCAAAGTTGAAGTTGAAACCCACAACTCGAAGTCAGAGTCCAAACTCGAAGTCGAAGTCGAAACTCGAAACTTACATTTTGGGAAAATGATTTTGAATGACTTTAACTTTCAATTTTAGCTAAGACATTAACTTTGCACTTCAGTTCAGACTTCAACTCGAAAATTGAAAACTCGAGACTCGAACTCGAAACTTGAAACTTGAAAAAATTTTCTCGAACCTTTTGTTTCAAACTTCAACTCCAAATTCAAAATGTTGAGAAAAATGACTTCGAATATAAAAATTTGCACTATAAAAAAAGTGTACGAACTCGGCACGAATCTCGAATCCATGTAAAACCGCGGGTCGTTCGGTGCCACAGCGAACGGCGTTTCTTCGTCGATTTTCGGTTTGTTGAAGGCAAATGTAAATTGAGGTAGAGGTTCGTAAGGTTCTCCCGAGTCGTCAATATTTCCGCCATTTCCGTCGTCATCGTAATTCACCGGGATCCTTCGCAGATATGGATTCTTTTCTTCTTCCTGGACGAAAAAATGTGGTTCACCAGGGTTATTGAGTATTCGGATAACAGGAACTGTTTCCAAGTATCCAAAACTAACCCTAAAATTGGGGAGGTCGGGGTATTCCAAATCCAAGCTGAAATAAGGCAAGCTTTTGTAGTGTCGCTGCCAGTCTAAGGGGTGCAAATTTTGTTTTTGCAAGAGACTCCCGATATTTGTGTCTTCGCTTGGGGCATTTCTGTTGCGCATATACTCCAGGTGATTCCGGATCGTTCTCCGATTCTCGTAAGGGGAAAATCGCGATCTTTTGGCGTCGTTTTCGTGCTGGAAACGACGGTGGGGGCGCTGCAAGCTCGTCGCCTCCAGGAACCTGATCAGTTGTTCGATTGTTACGTCCTCGGATGATTCTGGTATTGCATCTGAAAATGGAAAAAGGATTAAACTTGAGGAACTTGGAAGCTATTAGTAATAGATATAGGACGCAGTGTGGGATCCAGGGGTGAAGTCGAAACTCGAAGTTGAAACTCGAAAATTGAAGTCAGAGTCGAAACTCGAAGTTGCAAGTCGAAACTAAAAACTCGAAACTCGAAGTCAACGTCGAAACTCAAAATTAAAGTTAAAACTCGAATTCAAAGTCGAAACTCGAAGTCAACGTCGAAACTCAAAATCAAAGTTAAAACTCGAATTCAAAGTCGAAACTCCAAGTCAACGTCGAAACTCAAAATCAAAGTTCAAACTTGAAGTCGAAGTCGAAACTCGAAGTTTAAATTCAAAATTCAAAACTCGAAGTTAAAGTCAAAACTCAAAATCCAAAATGAAACTCGAAGTCGAAACTCGGAATCGAAGTAAAAACTCGAAGTCGAAACTTAAAAATTGAAGTCGAAATTCATTGTCTAAACTCGAAGTCGAAACTCAGAACTCAAAATTAAAGTCGAAACTCGAAATCGAAGTCGAAACGCGAAGTTGAAACGTAAAACTTTATCGAAAAACATGGATTTTTCTTTAAAACTTCAAGTCGAAACTCAATGCTTAAACTGGAAGTCAAAGTAAAAACTCAAAATCAAAGTCGAAACTCGAAGTTAAAACTCGAAGTTGAAACTGAAAATAGTTTGAGTCGAAACTAAATGTTTAAACTTGAAGTCAAAATCAAGACTCAGATTCAAAAACGAAACTCGAAGTTGAAAAACGAAGTCGAAACTCAAAGTCAAAGTAAAAACTCAAAATCAAAGTTGAAACTCGAAGTCGAAGTCAAAACTCGAAACTCGAAGTTGAAACTCGAAATGGAAACTCAAAACTCAAAGTCGAAAACTTCAAGTCGAAGTTTTGTTCATCAACTTCTAACTCGCGTTTTGAACTTCGTTCTCAGACTTCAAGTTCCTGCTTCAGATCGGATATTTCGATGTCGAACACATTTATCTCACTAGTGGGATTACTAAACTTGTTCCATCGACCCTGAAATCGATTATTTTACTTTTTAAAGTCTTTTTCTGTCTATTTCGGCGACGAAAGCAATCCGTCCGGATTTCGCAATTGTAGCGAAAAATATTTCGAAACAAAAAAAAACATCGTAATTCTATATGTATACATGAATTGAATGTGTTTTATGTTTAGATCAAACTTTGTGTAATCCAATGCGAATCGTGATTCTATAAATAACATAAACGTTTTACTCAATAGCGAATTCGATTCCAAAGGAAAAGTCATAAATTACAATGTTCATTCCTTTTCTCCGCGCGTTCCAAGGGAACTCACCCTCAATTTTCTCGCGTTGACGCAATTTATCGATCCCGAGTCAGAGCATGAGTTTTTTCTTTACGAAGAAAAGACTGCTTTTATATAATAAAAGTCGAGATATGCATCAAGATTTGATCAAAGTTGGATTGAATGGAGTTGGGAAGCTGCAATTTGCTGGGGATTATTGCAGTGATTTTCGAATTTAAATTTCTAAATTTCGGTTTTTTATTTTTAAATTTGGAGTTTTTAACTTGAAGTCGATTTGTGTTTTTGAATTACGGGAATTTTTCGATTTTCGGTGGTTTTTATGAAGTTTTTGAATTGAGTTTCGAACTTGTCGGAAATTTGTTTTTTTTTTAGGTTAGTTTTGGAATTCGGTTTCGAATTTGAAATTTTGTTGTGCTTATTGGTGGAATTTTTGAAATTTACTGATTTTTAGGAAATTCTGGTAATTTCATAGTTTGAAATCTACGAATTTTGAAATTATGAATATTTACGAAAACGTGTGCATTAGAAATTTGATAATCAAAAACATAGAAATGTTGAAATTTTGATCAATTCGAATAATTGATTCCGGTTTGAAAATTTTGAAACATGAAACTTGAGTTGAAAATTTCATAAATGGTCCAAAAATTATAAATCCAAAAATTCGAAATTCTCGAAATTATTTCCAATTTCAAAACTATAAAATTAGAGTCAGAAATTATAAAATTTGGATTCAAAAAATAAAAATTACTGAAATTCGAACAATTTGTGAATATCGAAATTTTGAGAATTTTGTAATCCAAAAACTACAAATATCAATTCAAAATTCGAAGAAATTATTTTGCTAAAATTTCATATTTCACAAATTCCGAATTTTGAGTTAGAAAATTTCTTACGATTCGAAAAAATTCCGAAATTTCCGAACTTCAATAATTTTGTACAAAAACTAAAAGTATCAGTATTCCATATTCGGAAAAATCTTTTCTTTGAATATAAAAATTTCAAAATATTCTAAAATTCGAATTCTCAAACTTTAAAAGTTTTTCAACTTTTTTAAATCCAAAAACTACAAAAATATTAATTCAAAAATGAAACAAAATCTTTTTCAATCGAAATATTCCGAAATTTCATATGAAAAATAGTATATGAAAATTTAAGTATGTCCCAAAATCTTCTGAATTTGTGAATTTTTTCTCGAAAAATTCAAAATATTACTAAAACTTCTCCAGAATTCTCCAAAACCTTCAAAAAATCTCAAAAACTACAAAAAATGAGCACGAAAAAAGTAATCAGTCAATTAATTATAATTAATTAATTTAATTCGAAAATCCTGAAAATCGCGAATTCCGAAATTCGAAATCCGAAAATTTTCCCATTCTGAATCCAAAAACAAAAAATGTTACTTCTGGAAGTTTTAAAAATGCTAACTATTTCATAATCTAATCCAAAAACTACAAATATCAGTTCAAATTCCATAAAATCGTTCTTTTTCATCGAATACGAAAATTCAAATACCTTTAGAATTCGTGAATTTATTCTCAAAAAATCCAAAATATTACCAAAAACTTTTCTAAAATTTTCCAAAACCTCCAAAAAATATCGAAAAATGAGCACGAAAAAATTAATTAGTCAATTAAGCATAATTAATTAATTTAATTGCAAAAATCCCGAAAATTACGGATCCCGAAATTCAAAATCCGAAAACTTTCGCATTCTGAATCCAAAAACCAAAAATGTTACTTCCGAAAATTTCCAAAATTCAACTATTTCATAATATAATCCAAAAAGTACAAATATCAATTCAAAATTCCGGAAAATCGTTCTTTTTTATCCAATATGAAAATGTAAATCGCGAACCTTCAGAATTTATGAATTATCCCTCAAAAACTCTGAAAGACTCCCAAAAAGTGTCGTAAAACGTCAAAAAACTCCTAAAAAACCTCAAAAACGGCAAAAAAAGTCACTGCGCAAAGATAGTGGACTTGCCTTTGTAAAAATCGAGCTCGCCGGTGGTGAGGCTTATGAGGACGCCGAGGGGCAGCAGGAACATGGATCGAAAAAGCTTGAACTTCATCCTCGTCATCGCGGACGAGAATTTATCCGAAAGCACCCGAAAACACGATTTATTGTTATTTATTTTGAAGTTTTCACACACCTGTGACGTTCGCGAGCCATATGTAAGCGCGACAATGTTCGCTCTCGAAAGAGCTTGCGCGGGCGCCTAATCAATATCGCCACCCCGGCCCACTGATATATGTCTCGGAAAAATGAAGTTATTGGCGGTGACGGAGGTAACTTCGGTATTTTCACCGAAATTTATTAATCAATATTGTTAAATTACGAAATATCTCCGATACATTCCGATATTATGTGGTACATATCTTCTTTTTTCGATACATTCGGATATTTTGTTGTTTTTAAATGAAGTTCCGGACTTTTTGGAGATAGGGATTAATTTAGTGGGTGAAGTTTTGAAGTTCAACTCTCAACTTTAATCAGAGAGTTGAAACTGAAGTTTTAGACTTTTAGTACGAATTTGAAGTTTTTCTGGCGTTTGCGAAATTTTGTAAAGTTTTTTTGTTATGAGTATATTTATTTTGATTCTTTTTTTGGAAGTTTTAGAAACTTTTGTCACATTTCTAAGTTACACGTTAAGTTTCTTGATTCTTGCGAAATCTTCAACCATTTTCGAATAGTTTTGAAGTTCTTGAAGTTTTGACTTGAACTCGAAACTTCGTTGAATTTTAGAAATAATAAAAACGTAACAAAATCCGTGTTTTATATTCGCTTTACTTCAGAAATACAAATTTCGAAGTTTCATGAAATCGATTTCTAAAAAATACAAAAAAAAAGAACAATATTGTATTTCGATCGAATTTATATTTCTTGCCAATGACGTGACTGAAATCCGTTTTTCTATATCTCACTTAACTTCACTGTACGTATGATAATTTAAATTGTGTAAATCGATCGACATCAATTCAAAAATCGATCGATATCGATTTGAAAATCGATCGATATCAATTTGAAAATCGGTATATATCAATTCTAAAATCGATCGATATCGAGTTGAAATGTATATCGATATCAGACTTAAAATCGATCGATATCGTTTTGAAAGTCGGTCGATATTCATCTGAATATCGATTGGTATCGATTTAAAAAATTGATCGATATCAATTCGGAAATCAATCTGAAAATCAAACAATATCAATTCGAAAATTGATGGATGTCGATTTCAAACTCGATTTATATCGTTCTGACAATCGATCGATATCAATTTGAAACTTGATCGATATCGATTAAAAACTCGATCGATATCAATTTGAAAATCGTTCGATATCAATATAAAAATCGAAGGATATCAGTTTGAAAATCGATCGATTTCCAAACGTCGATAAAATTCGTTTTCAATATTTGGCTTCGTTATGATTACGCAAATTCCGAATGTCCACGAAATCGATCTCTAAAAAAAAAATTATTGTGTCTCGATCGAACTTGTATTTCTTGCCAATGACGCTACTGAAATCCGTTTTTCGATACCTCACTTACTTCACTAATTATTTAAATGTACGTATAATTATTGACAATATGTGCCATATATATATAACTATATAGTCACAAGTAATTCAAGTCAGTTAAAATACACCAAAATGTATTTAAAATGTATTTGAAATCCCCGAGGAGCAAAATAAACTCCACAATCCTCAATTGTCAAATTAAACTTTATTCTGCTTCTCATATAATTACTCATTAATTTACATATATATATTTATAAAAACAACTCAAATACTCATTGAACATAAAAAAAAAAGGAATGACAAAATCTATGGCTTAGACGAATCTAACGCACTCCGATTTACATTTTTACAAGATAAGTTACTTTCTCTAGCGTACTTCATCTTTCGAAACTCCTAACATTGCTCGAAAAACTTGATATCGTATTGTTTTCAAGCCGACTGTGGAAAACTGTCAGGGAAAATAAATGACATTGACGAGCAAATTTCAGCAACTCTTCTATTTTCCAGGCGATTTGGAACACGAAATCATTCAAGATCGGTGTCGTTTTTTTACGTGAATTTTTATTTACAGTTCTGCAACTTCAAATTCGTATTTGGTGTTTCGTATTAGGCTTTGAACTTCAATTGACTTGAAATCTTGAACTTCAAACTACACTTAGGAAGTTGAACTTCAACTTCAGACTTCAGTTAGAACTTCAACTTCGAACTTCATTTTAGACTTTGAACTTGAAGTTGAACGTTCGAACTTTGAGTTTATATTTCAACTTTGAATTTGAACTTCAGATTCAATCTTCAGTTGGACATTAAATTCCATAAAATTGTAGAATTTTACTGATGATTTACATATAACATAAAAAAAAAGAATTTTCGGGTTCCACATCGCTTGGAGGTGAACGCTCTTAGAAATATCATTTATATCAATTTATGGTGTATGTACATTCAAGAGTATTATAGACAGCACGAGCGACCTCATCACTCGCGAGATTCGCGACAATTTTTCCTCCCTTTTAATTTCTCTTCATCTACAATTATTTTTTCCCATGATTCTCGAGAAAATTACACTTTTTTCCACTGTTTCGCGTGCCAAAAGTGACCGATTTATTCACACGTGTGAAGAAAAAAAAAAAAAAAAAAACATTATTTTCTGCTCGTTAAAAAATCTCCAATCCATGCAAGTGTTGAATATTGTTTTATTGGTTTTATTTTTTTTTAAATTATTTCCTATGTACTGAGCAAATTGCGAATTTTTGGGAGAAATTGTACTTGGACTGAACGCGTGCAATTCGCTTTTTTCGGCATTGCGGAAATCACGTCGAATATCGTTGTAAATTTTCGTAAAATATATTTTGGCGAGTTCATTTTCAAGTGGTTTCTCAGTTTTTCGGAGTAAATGAGATTCTTTCCAAATACTGTAAATCAAACTCAAGTATTTTGAAACTTTTCGGACATCATGATTTTTGTGTGTGTTCGAACCTTTTTTTGTATTTGCGCGAATTCAAACTTGTACAGTTTTTCATTGAGAACTCACGTGAAAAATAAAACCTCATACCAAGATGCAAACTGCAACGTGACGGTAATTCTAAACTTCAAAAGCGTGCATTTCTCTTTGGAAGTTCGAGAATAGAAGCGAAAGTGGATCGTATTCGGCGATACAAATATATACGTCTTTGGGGATATTTCGACGTCTGAAAATTCTGCACTGGGAGACGAAAAATCGCCCCAAAAGCATGGAAATCCATACTTTCGAAATACGACGACTGCCCATGCTACGAAAGCATGAACATGCATTTCGAATCAAGAGAATTGTGGCTTACTCATGCTTTGGATGCATGAGTCTCGTGATTAAAATGCATGTATCTTATGCTTTTGTAGCATGAGACTCGTACAAATTTGAATTTCTTGGATTTTATGCTCCTAGAGCAATAATTTATATCTGAGAAAATCGTAAGGTACTCGTGCTTCAGATGCTTGAATTTCATACTTTTTTACCGTGAGACTCGTGTTCTGGAGGCACAAATCTCATGCTTTGGTAGCATGGGACCAATGTGATGCATGAATTCGTGAAAATATCCAGAATTCATTTTTTTTATGTCGTGAGTCAGACTCGTGTTTAAAAAGCATGCAATTCTTGTAACCCGAGAAAAATACGTAAAAATCTCGCACTTTTGATACGTTTGTAGCGTGGATGATATTCATGCTCGTAAAGCAAGTTTTTTCTCCCAGTGTTTTCCATTATTTCATTTGTATCTACTGCGACGTCGAGTCATCATTCTTCATAAAAAATAATTGTACATCATTGGAGCGAAGATATGTCACTTCAGGGAAATGTAAATTTGTCTAAAAAAAAGGAATTTACGACAAATTGTGATAGAAAAATATTACTTAATGATTGGATAGGGTAATAAGAAAGTGCATTCTGAATGCTTTTTTTGGTTAGTTAATTGTATGAAATTTTTTATTTTTGTTAGGATTGTGGAAGAATAAGTATAAATACTGATTTTGGAAATTCGATTACAATTTTCAATTAAAGAAGAATATATAAAAAATCAATAATAATCCAGTTATAAAATTTTAACTTCATTATAAACGGAAAACTAATAATAGTTCAAAAGTATAAAAGTAAAAACGTAAGAACTATAAAATTTGGAACTCATTAAACGCAAAATTCTCTCCTTAAAATTATTAAATTATCGAATTTGAAACGTTGCAGCACAATTTCTTAATTTATCGATCTATTATCTAAAAAATAGAAACATTCTGAAATTCGAACTCCAAAATATTCAGAATCTCAAGTTCATCAATTCCTACATTTCGTAATCTCAAAATTCCCCACATGACAAATTACGAATTTGACATTTCTACATTCCACAATTCCCAAAATTGATCACTTGATCATCACTGTGATTTTTAATTGTCAGAATTAAATTGAAAAATTTTCTGAAATTTCAGCGAACAAAATTACCATTAATTTTTTCCTTCCCATCATAATTATTGATTAAAATCAACCAATTTCGAACTTGACTCGTCCACACAAAAAACAATACGTAAACTTCATGTAATTCCATGTAAACATCACGTTAACAGTTCAAATAAAGTTTCAATCAAGTTCCAATAAATTTTTTGACCGGTGGCATGTGAACTTAATGCAAATTTAATGTAAATTTCATGTAAACACTTGTAGTCAAGTCTAAATCGAATTCAAAATGAAGTTTACGTCAAATTCCCGATGCTGTGGCATGTAAATTTTACGTAAATTTCACTAAAACTTCGTGTTAACAGTTCAAATCCAGTTAACATTCAGTTTCCGATGCATCGGCATGCAAACTTCATGTAAATTCGATGCAAATTCAATGCAAAATTCACGTAAACTTCATGTGAACACTTTGAATCAAGTTTGAATTCTGTACACGTCACCTTGTTCACGAAGTGGCATGTAAACTTCCTGCGAAAATCATGTAAACACGTGCCAACCATCTTCAAATCAATGTTTTCTCCAATCTACTTTATATTTCCGCAAAGTTCCTGCCACAACCACATGCAAACTTCCTATAAACCGTTTACACGAAGTTTTCTCAACCATGGCGACGATCTAGGTCACTCTATCCTTCACTTGAGGTCGATCTCGAGCTCGTCCAGGGCGAAGGGCCGGGCGTTTTCGACGACGGGGGTCTTGTCGGGATCGACCCGGATGCGTATCTTGTTGTCGAGGGACCGGGGGAGGGTGGAGGGGAGGTCGTCCTTGGACGGGGGGGCGGTAGCGGGGACGTTGGCCGCGTAGGGGACGTAGATGCGAACGACGTCGGGACTGGGTTGGTGAGAGGTGGCGCGGGGGGTTGGGAGGCCGCCGCTGTTGGAGCTGCCGACGGAGACGTTGCTCTGGGTATCGAGGCTGTTGTCCAGGGCGTGGGAGCGAGTCGCCGAGCTGAAGACCGAAAGGTCTGCCGTCGAAGTTACCGAGGTCTCCGCCAGGGAGCGCCGCGAGCTGTGCGGCGACGCGCCGTCGTCGATGCTGGGATCGAAGCTGAACTTGCTTCCTGCGCACACAGGTTTGGGGGAGGGGGTCAGTGGTTTTGATGTAAACTTGATGTAAGCATCATGAAAATTTGATGTAAACTTTAGGTAATCGATTTGAATCGAGTTCGGATGAAGTTTCTGACGCAAAGGCATGTAAACTCAATGCAAACTTGATGTCAACATGATGTAAACTTAATTGATATTAATCAAGTTAAGATAAAGTTTACGGCGCAAGAGCATGTAAACTTAATGCAAACTTGATGTAAATTTGATGTAAACTCCGTGTAAACATCAATAAACTTGACGTAAACTTTGTGTAATCAATCTGAATCAACTTTAGATGAACTTTCTGTTGAATAATCATGTAAACGTCATGCATACTCGACGTAAACATTGTATAAACCCGTCGTAACTCCGTTTTATCAATTCAAATCAAGTTAAAATGAATTTTATGATGCAAAAGCATGTGAAATTGATGCAAACTTGATGTAAACATCGTGTAAACTTAACGTCAACTTCGTGCAATCAATTTGAATCGAGTTCAAATGAATTTTATGATGCAAAGGCATGTTCAATTGATGTAAACATCATGTAAATTTGATGTAAACTTGATGTAAGCTTCGTGAAGTCAATTTGAATCAAGTTTAAATGAACGTTTTAACATAAATGCATGAAAACTCGATGCAAACGTGATGTAAATTTGTAAACTTTATGTAATCAGTTCAAATCGAGTTTATTTATGACGCAGTGGTACGCAAATTTCATGCAAACATCATGTATTCTTGATGCAAACTTCGGGTCAATAGTTTAAATCAAGTTCAAACTAATTTCGAGGAACTTGGGACATGACATTCTGAAATAGAAACGAACTTTCATTTCGGGAATGGCACAATTTTCAAAAAACGCAAATTATTGTGCAACATCAACAAATTTTGTGCTAAAAGCAAATTACATAACACAAAAACACTCACATGCGCACTTGGAAGCAAGTTCACTTTTCGGGAGGTGGGGGGGGTGAGGTGCAAATAATTCCATGCTCCAAAAAAAAACATCAAAAGCGAAAACAAAAGTTAGTCACGAAACAAAAACAAAAAGCGCTAATTTTTGGTTTAAACAACGTGGATTATTTTATTGTATGGAGCAATATGAATTGTGCGTTAACGATTTTATTAATGATTTTGGCGAATTTACAAACAGCGGATTAATAATATATGACGCTACAAGTTGGAAAAGCGGCCGATTTTTGAACTGTTCGAACAAATGGCAGTTTTCCCCACTGTTTTGCGGGTAATAAAAATGATCGATTTTATCACGAGTGGATAAAAACTAATAACATGTGTATATAAAATGATATATATAAAAAAAGGACAAAAACTGACGTGCAAAATTTCACTACCCAACAATTTTCCATTTCAAAATTACTAATTACACATCTGTTCGAAGAAATAGAAAATTCGAAAGGTGTTAACGATAAAAAAAGCAATAAAGTTCATTTTTCCATGCATATTCACAAAAATATGAACCTTACCGAATAATCACTCATACTTGCCACCTTTTTAATTTTCGAATCAAATTTAAATTATTTCTAACACACAACATTTTTCCCAAAACTGTACCAAAAGAAACTATTCATGCGAATTCGGCTCAAAATTTTTCGTTTTCCAAAATACTAAGTAACTAGTTTTTCAAAGAACTTCAAAGACCTAATTTTCATAGTGCAACTCATACAAAACATCGAAGTAAAAAAAATTAAACGTCGAGTTTACTAAGTCAATAGTTCATTTTGAATTTTCATTCTTACATCACTTTTGATTTTCATGAAAACTTATTTCAGATTCTGTGCACATTAGAAAAAAAGATTTCGCAACTAATGTAATAATGATAAAACAATTTTACATTTTGCAACTAGTATAAAAATCATTATTATTATATTAATTGCAAATTTAATTTTATCCCACTTACACCGTAAAATAAATGTTTGGAAAAACACATTTTTCCCACGGCGTTTAAAAATACGACATCACGCAACTAGTGTAACAATAATGACCAGTACACTTATTATAACAATAATTATAACACTAGTTGCGAATTGAATTTTTTTTCTCTTCACAACGTGGAAAAAATGCGTTTAGAAAATCTCATTAGTAAGAAAAACAAGCAGTTTTCCCACAGCGTTAAAGAATAGTACATTCCACAAATAGTATAATAATAAATACCACACTAGTTGCATAATGTATTATTTCCTAACGCTGTTCAAAAAATAGTATGTTTTGTAACTAGTGCAATAATACTCATCATCACACTAGTTACGAACTTCATTATTCTTTATTTACAACATGAAAAAACTGTAACCAGTGGGAAAAGCACGAACTTTTCCACTGTGAACTAAAAAACTGCTTACTACACTAGTTGCGAAATCTATAAATATCACAAAACGTATAAAAATCGCGTTGACAGTATAGTTGAATCGACGTTGAGCAACAAAATGTGTCAGAGGTGAGTGGTGATAATGAGGTCGCCATTGGACGTGGGTAACTCACCCCCGAGGCTGCCACAGTTGCCGGGCTCCAAGGTCACCGGCTCCGACGCTTCCTCGGCGGCCGTTTGGCTGCGCTGCACTAAAGCTTCGCGCATCACGTCCTGGGCCTTGCTGAACTCGTCCGCCCTCCTTCCGACCTTGAAATTTGAAAAGTTTACCATTCATAGAGTCGTTCAATCATACAGTTACGTAACATTAGATATCATGTCCAACATTTCATACGTGACTGTCTTCACTATGAAAACTTATAATAATAATGAATATGGAATCTTTCATTTATATACTTTGCTACTGAAAGAAGGTTCCTTGAATGTCCCCAAAGCGCGTTGTGGCAGCTCGTTCTGCAGGGGTGGACCCGGATAATCTAATTTGGCTCGCTTCAGCTCCTCCACGCTACGCTCCATTGTGGAGATGACGGTGTCGTCATCGTATCCAAAATCCTTTTCCAACTTGTTCTGCAAGTAATTGCAAAATTCGTCGAGACTGTCCATGGCCATGAGCTGGCGTTTGTGCAACTTCATCACCGTGTACGACATGGCCGGCAAAATCCGATCGCCGTCCATCAAAAACACGTCCCAAATCCGCAGCCCGAGGCTCACTGGCGTCTGCAAACATTTTTTTTACCTCAAAATTCCGAAATGATTTTATTTTTGACGAATTTTCGAAAATTTCAAAAGTTACGAATTCGGAGACTTAAACTTCGTAAGTTTACAATTTGCGTAAAGCATTCGATAACGGTATTTTTTACGAATTATTTGTAACCTCCAAATTTCTAATATCGCGATTTTCGGAAATATGTTATTCAGAACGAAAAATCGGGAACTTTGCAATATTTATGGTTAAAATGTTGGTGAAAATTCCAGGTCCTTACCCTTTCTTGAAATACTACGAAGTACCATTTCAAAGCATAGAGTATGGAATCACAGCCACACTTGTCAAGTCTCTTTTTCAATTTCGGAAGGAACTTGTTCATCAATTTGTCGTGGTGCTCGATGAAACGGTTCAATTTTGGAAAGCCGTCGACGAAAAAACCTAAAAACCGAAAACAAAACTGTTGATTTTACGATGTATTCAATCCTTCCCCTTTTGGCTGAGGGTGTGGCCTTGCGAGAAGCGTGGACCTAAAAGAGGACGTGGTCTCGATAAGTAAAATAACTCAATCCACGCCTCTTGTTGTCTAAGGGCGTGGTTTTCTACAAGAGGTATAATAATCCAAGCCCGGCCTTTGTTTCATTTTGAGGATATTACACGCGGGAGCGTGTCATGTCTTTTTTGCAACTAACGCTCACTTTTTGTCAGAGGGCGTGGTTTTAAGAAGAGATGTGGCTCAATTCGAGCAACCTCCTTCTTCGGGTCACGCCCCCTTTTCGCAATTTTTAAAATTTACTATTGCGACATGGTTTTCCATCGCAAATATCCGAAAAATCATTTTCAAGTATCAATCTTGGGGTCATCCTCAATACGACTATTTTTTCGAGTCCATTCATACCATGCATGCTGTATTTTTTGTCGGAAAGAAGAACGCTGAGTCCCCAAAAAGCGTCCTCTTCGTCCATGTAAAGGAGCAGAAGTCCTGCCAAAACGGACATCCCTTGACAATAACCGACCTCGCAATTATACATGCTGTACGCGGCCAAAACGTAGAACATCGATCTTTGTTTAATACTGTATCTTTCTCTGTAAAAACAAAATCCATGTCATTCGAAACTCTAAACCTTCAGAATGTCTGAAACCCCAAAACTTCACAACTTCAAGGCTTCAGACAAACTGCAAAAACAAAAACAAAAAAAAAAAAAAACAAAAAAAAAAAAAAAATCGTGCGAAACACGAGATTGTAGACAATGCCACCACTCACCGGAAATCAATATGATCCCTGTACTGTCTGGCGACGTCAGCGTCTATCTGCCTTATCTCGGTGGACCACTTTCGCGCCTGCTGGAGCATCTCCTCGTATTTTCCAGCGTGTTCAATTTTCAAGGCCTTGATGCCCAAAAGCAGGCCCCACACCTGGCCCCGGAAACGGTCCGGGATGCCCTTGTAAATCCTTCTTCGCAACTTCTCCTTCGTCGCTGGCGAATCCCAATGTTTCGTCATTTTTTCCCATTTTTTCACACGGTCCATTTCCGCCTGTTTCAACTTCTTCTCGTTCTCGTCCATTTTCTGTGGCAGACGCTTATCGCTGAAAAACAAAAAAATTATTGGAGATGTTGATTTTTCAATTTCCTACCTCATAAAAAACATTCCTGCCGCACCGTGCCAGAAAAACAGAAGCCACGCCCACAAAACACCTCTTTGTCGCCGCCCCCTTTTTAGCTACACCTATTTCAAACTAGCCCTTTCCGTATCCACAGTTTACTTTCAGAAAGTTATGAATAAATGTGAGAAACGTAGATGTGTATTTTGAAAAATCAGAAAATTACTGTATGAATCCATATCTGTCGGTGATGTGGTAATATTCGTAGGCCGGGTCCTCCCAGGAGTTGATGTTGTCGAGGTTTTCTCTGCCCTGGTCATAACAGCTAAATATTCTGTCCCGCTCTGCAGCCGACCGTTCCAACAAATCTTCGTCGTTCATACCACCCAAACCTTTACAAACAAACGTTTGCACATTCCGGATTTTTCCGTTTCCTCACAATTTTTCCGACACCACTTCACGCGATTTCCTGTGGAAGAATAATTGTCGTATAATTTTCATGCTATGAATCAAAAATCCAAGTTATTTATGAAATATATTTATTATTTATATTATTCTTGCTTTTCTGGAATAATTGGATATAAGAAAATTTGTGGCAAAAATCCAACAATTCGCAAATCGTATTGAACTTCGAAATTCGAAGAGCAAAAAATTTTATTTATAAATTGCTCATTTTCACTAGTTTTTGATTAATATCTTCGGATTCGAGAATATTGAAATTTGATAATTGAAATGAAATATTTTTCACTTTTAAATATTGAGTTTTTAAAATTTAGAATTTATTACATTAATTCAGAATCAGCAAATTACTTGATAATGAAAAATTCGCGACTGATTTTGCAATGAAAAACATTTAATTTTCGCAATATGATATGAAGCGATGATTCAGCTTGTTGATCGCAGTTACCGAAATTTCGAAAAAATTATACTTAAATAGAAATTTACGCTACAATTAGAGAGAAATTAATTAAAATTTCCATTTTTCATTAATTTTTTTATTTTATTTTATTTTCTCTTTTATCTATATGGTTTTCAATTTTTTATTGATATTATACATTATTTTTGTATGCTTTTCATTATTTTATTTATTTCATTTCAAAATTTGAAAAAATTCGAGTACAAATACAGTGTATAAAATTTATTAATTCTAAAGATTAATACAAAAACTGAACTAAAGGAATAAACTGATTTGAATTTTACTCCAAGACTAGGCGAATTTTACAAAATCTATCTTGAAAAATTCCAAAAACCATAGGCAAACTTTAAAATTCACGGAATGTCAAACTGTTACAGTATTTACATCGACATATATATATATATTTAAACACATTTTCGTACATATTTCAATCTATCTCACACACACATATGTCACACATATTTCAATCTATCTCACAAACCCACCCAAGAATTTGCCAAATAACGGTTTTTCAACGTCAAAAAAACTGTAAAAGGAAAAAACTCACGTTCCCAAAATCCGAGTTCCTGCACCGCTGACAATGTCGCATGTTCCAGGTTTTTCAAAATGCTCTAGGAAAATGCAAATTTTCAAGGAAAAATCGGCGGCGACCGAATTTTCGCACCCTAAGGAATTCCGGGAATGTTTCGAATTCACACTGTTTTTATTTGTTTT
>JAPYZK010004612.1:0-16000 GCA_030522785.1 Platygaster equestris
TTCCCATTCAATTTTTTGCAATTAAATGTTTTTTGCGAGAAAAAAATCCACCGAGCCGGGAATCGAACCCAGGACCTCCCAATTTCATGTCGGGTGCTCAAAACAAAAGAGATAATAAAAAAAAAAAAAAAAAAAAAAAAAAAAACAGCCATGATTAATTGGAGTGAGCAAAAAACCTTTTATTTTTATTTTTTCCGGTTCATGTATTATATTTTTGAAAAAAGTAAAAGAATTGCGCAATAATAACTTACGACTTGGTCAGCCTCGGACAACAATTTTTCCAGCAAATCTTCGCTCGCTATAATCTGCGCTTCCGTGGGTGCAGCAGCAGCAGCTACTGCTGCTGCTGCATCAAGCTCAGCTTCTGTGGCTTCTTGGCTAATTGAAACGATTCGTAAGGTTTTCGAGCCTAAGGCTACTACTGCAATTACTGACAGCATTATTGCATTTCACGAACCTTTCGAGAGCTTTTAAACGGCGATTCATCCGGAGTTTCCGAGCCAATTTTCTTTCGTTAGGCTCTTCCGAAATTAGAGACGGTCCTTCCAATTCATCAAGTAAAACCGCCGCCTCGAATGTACTACTTGACTTTTTTTCCATTTTTTCATTCGCTTATTTTCATTTCATGACAATATCAGCTATTATCATTTTTCGGAAAGTCTTTGGTTGTTTTGCAATTAACGACACGAGTTCTTACAAAGCACATGCAGACACAATGTGCAGAATCAATATGGCGTGCATCAGGTTATAAATTACTTATTGCACTCAATTCGTCGTCGTTGCTATCAACAACTTTTGAAACTTATTGATAGCAACGACATATTATTCGAAAAATGTATACAAGTTCCAGTATACGGTACCATGCCCACCTAATTCCCAAATCTACATGTATAAATTACAGAATACGCAACAAACAGAATCACTGAACATTCCCAATTACAACAATTTAAATACTCCCAGCTTATTGGAACATTCGAAATTTTTGGAATCATTAAAATGTGAGACATAGTGGTGGACTTGAGAAACAAAATATTTAAAATAAATAAATAAAAATGAAAACAGTTATTTCAAGAATTATTTCAGTTATAGTTGCAAAAAAATTAAAAAATAGCACATTAATTATTGGGCGAAGTAACGTCGGGTGGTATAATTATTAATCATAATCACTGTCAACATTACAGCGCAGATGCAGACGCGTTGTGTCAAAAGTGCGAAATCAATGTCCAAGAAATTGGCAATTAGAGCGGAAAATGTGCAACGCGTATGAATTCGCACTCGTTGACAGCGTCTGCACTCTGCTGCAGGTGGTGGCGGGCTCGATCGATTGCATTTCGTCAAAGTGCAGGAGACGCCGCCGCGCGCGGGCTGCACAATCGCTCCATAAAAAGCCATCGAAAATCGCGACTATTCGTATTCCCCCGCGGTGCATGTACATGACCCTCCACAATCATTGTCAATTTTATTGTTGTACGTCAGAAACTCGAGTAGCAGTAGCATAGCGACCTTATCACTCTTGTACATGCAGTAGTAGTTAGTATGTAGCGCCTACGATTGCGAGAGTCGTCGTCACTCCCACGTGAAATCGCCTACATTTCGCCTACATCTGCATTGCGAATGACTAAAACCGAGGCGTCGTACACCACTTTCTTCTTTCACGACGAGTTTTCCGCGGCGTCGTGACTACTCGAGCCTCTCCTATAAACTGATGCTACGTGTTCTGCAAGAGCTGATTTCATTTCGAAAGTCCAGCGATTCCCGAGATACGTTATTGCTCCAATTTCAGTGTTTTTTGCTTTCTTTCTTCTGCGTAATTTCTGTTTTTTTTTTTGTCATCTATTTCACCGGAAATAGGACCGGAAAAAATGCCTCTCTATTGTACGTTCGTTTAATTGACGCGTTAAATTTATGTAATTGTAGGAAACGGAACTTCCATTGTTTCCTTCGCTTTCGATCAATTTTGAGGAAAAAATTACTCATTAGTTACGTATCGCAAGACGACATGTAAAGACTTTTCACCATGTAAGAATCATTTCCAATTTCATTCCACTGCAGAATACAAATTACAGTGACAAATGTAACAACCGCATTAAATCGAATTTTCACTTTGTCTCCAGAGAAAATGAGAAAACCTCCAGAAATCATGCTTGAGAATGTAAATCACGAACATTGACACAGTAGTAGTTGTTGCAATTAAAATTGTACCATTACCCTCATTTTGTTGTACTTGCAACAATGATAGTTGAAATGATGTCACACACATACACCTTTATGTATTTGACAATAATTAAGGTTTAATGGACCTTGAATTTGGATAAAGTGCAGTAGCTTTTTATGCTCATTTTAGACAAGCGCCTCCTCCGCCGCGAAGAAACGTTCACCCCATCATGCTGTCAACAGCTAAGCAGCTAGCGACGTGAAAAAAAAACTGTATAAAAACCGCTCCCAATAAAAGCGAGATACACAGCTTCAATAACGCGAAAAGTTGACGAAACTAGAGCAGAGCAAAAAAAATGCAATAATATATATGCAACAGACGCAAGACAGACAAAAACGGGCGCAAACACAAAATTGTCCAAAAATCCTGATATGCCATGCAGACAAGAAACATCTCGGGAATGAGTCAAAATACCGTTGTGAAATTTCGTGGGCGAGTATCTGCCACCGGAACACACGCTTTATTAAAATGGCAGGCAATTTTTGGCACAATCCATACCTACGACAGTCGTACTACGAGTTGGGTACAACAGGATGTACGTAAATCAAAATACGACTAGAAAATCACAAGTTCCCATCGGTGAAACGCGAATTCGATGAAAACGTGAGCCAATCGCAGCAACTGATCGCAAAAAATGGCAAGCTACGTCAAGCAACATGCAGCTGCAGAGAATCAACTACGTGCAACTACGAAGCTACGAATCCGAAACAATTGTGCTTGTGCAATTCGCTCATTCAACCCATTCGCCGTTCCCCTCCAACTCGCACCAACCGCTGCCTCAAACGCCAGTACAGAGCACAGACTACTTACTGCAGACAGTGCAGACTAAGTACGGCCATGGTTCCCCTCGCTCGCCACCCCGCTGGGGGCACCGGGAAACGGTCGAACAAGGGGCCGGGGGGTGGGGGGAATATTCCATCTCCCTCCACCACGGCTCCCGGTAGTGCCCCACTCTTCGAGCCGAGGTAGACTCGTTCCCGCGCTCCCACCACGACGCCGCGGCGAGTCTGCCTGGCCAGCGGATTTTGCCTCAGTTTAGTTCGCGCCAGACAGGCAAGAAGAGCGTCCGAGATGACGTGAGACGCGTTCGGTCGTGAAAATTAACGTGT
Organism: Platygaster equestris; assembly: GCA_030522785.1. Taxonomy (NCBI): domain Eukaryota; kingdom Metazoa; phylum Arthropoda; class Insecta; order Hymenoptera; family Platygastridae; genus Platygaster; species Platygaster equestris. Next base: position 3,325 of record JAPYZK010004612.1, read on the forward strand.
TGGAAAAGTCGGTTGAAAGTTGGAGAAAAAAAAGGCCAAGTGGTGGATGCGCGTGAAAATCGAGGAAATGAGTGTGCGTGCAAGTTGAGTGGGAAGAATATGCCGGGAAAAGATGGGATGGGAGGCGAGTTTTCCGCGTGTGGCAAGTGATGATCCTCCGTTGGAGCAGAGCCCGATTTTACGAGGGCGTCGTTGTTTCCACGATGTGCTTGTTTTGCAGCGAATAGTGTGAACCCGCGCGTGCAGTGTGTGAACCCTGGAATAAATAATTACTCGACGAGTGTGACGCATACATGTGTATATACGACTTGTTGTATATACTTGTGTTGGTATGTAAATACTGCAGCGCAACGGCCCCTGCTGCAACAGCGAGGTGTAGTGCAGGGCACGTTTATTGGAGTATCGTGTCGCACTGATACAGCTCCAATAGCCCCAATGACGAAGGAGGTTAAAAATGGTTAGAGAGACGAGGCATCTGTGGGTTGGAAATCTGCCGGAAAATATCCGCGAGGAACGCATAAGAGAGCACTTTAAACGGTAACGTTCTTTTACTTCTTCATTTTTCTCGCACAGTGTTGCCAAGCCTCCCCCAATTATGTACATTATATTGTATTCCCAACCCGACTTGCGCGTTCCCGCTCAGTACATTCGTTCATTATACCGGCCAATACTTATTATACTCTCACTAAGATACGCAACAATATTTTTATCCAATTTTATCGCACTTGCGTTTTACGTTTTCGGAAATTGATGTTTTTTTTCTTTTTCCCCGAGCTGAGGAGATTATTGAACTTCGGGTGGGATTTTTAACTTGATTGACGAATTATCCCAACTTGCGTTCCCGCTCTTTTTTCAGCAAGATCCATTATTTGCTTGAGTTTTTTCATTCTGGACAGTGAATATAGTATAATATATTAGTTTTCCTAGGCGAGATTATTGAACTTGGGGAGGGAGAATGGATTTTCAACTTGAACCGGTATACCACTTATTTTCGTGATGCTCGAGCGGTGTTGCCAAGCGTATACTCCCGCCCAAGTCAAGTTTACCATGTTGGGGCTTGGCGGAACATTTCGGCAAATCGCTGTAGTTGCTTTATTATGAGATTAATGCGTAATTTTTGGTAGGAAAATGATTTTTCATTCGACCGACCAAGTTTTTTTGTAGCAATTTGTTTACCGCTCGAGTTACGATCGAGTTGGTATTTTTCCAGTATTGCTGCCGAGTATCCATACAGCCAGTCTGAGTTTAATTCCCGCCAAATTGAAAAATAATCGACCAAACAGTTCTGATGTCATTAATTGAAAAGGTCATATCTGCATTTGCGATAAGGGTCATTTTCTTAAAATTAGAGATGAAACAATGCAGATACTATCTTTTTTTGAATGGAAATATGTACACGCGTGTAGTATGTATTATTACATTGCTCATGCATTTATTCGCCCGGCATTAGGTTTTTCATTATTATTATAACCAAATTTAATCTCCTCTACAATTCATTCTCGAAATCGCTGAGATTTTGAGAATTCATTTTTTAAAAAAGCATACACACACACGTTTTTTTCAATTAGCTACATATGCCTGTGCCCAAAATACAATGTTGAGTTTTCTTAATTTGCAACATTTTTGAAGAAATCTTTTACTTTAGCATGTTTCATGATTTTTTGGGAAACATTCCAAGGTGTTGAGTTCAAAATATTAGTTTTTTGAAATTATACTTATGTAAATTTTTTATATCAAAACTTTCTCAAAAACTCGTTAAAAATGTATGCATTTTGTGAGATCTGGAAAAAATGGAACATTGATAATGTTGAATACGTATAGGAAAAAAGTAATTTTGAAAAATCCTCAAAAAGTTGCACTAATAATATAGAGTATTAAACTTTGTCAACGTATTAAACATAACAAAAATCAAGAAAAAATTTAATATCTATGTTCCTCCAATTTTCCGTATTTCTGTCTAGTTGATGCTAAGAATCGTAATTCATTCGCGGAACCTCCTCCAAATGCCTCCAATACCAACAGCAGCAGCGACAGAAGAATTTATTCTCCTCGTCGTTTTTTTTTCCTTTTTTTTTTCTTTTTCCCTTTCCAACTCCCAGCAAGTTATGCTGGATGTGTGCCCTTTTGTCGGCTGGCTGATTTCCCAGAGCTCATCCTTTGCCACGCGATTCCCAGGAAAAGTTAGTGATTTATTGCGAGAGTCTCCGGGGCCCATTGTTTGTCTACCGACTGGCCCACGATTTTCAGGCTTTCTATGACCTTTGGGTCGTCTATAACTGCCGATCCGCATTCGCGACGTAAAAGTCGCTCGAAACTTTGTTGTCTATAATAATACGTATACCGGTATAATATTGTAGTTTGTTTTTTCTTTTTATGACGACTATATAATAACTGTCTCGGCCGCGGGTATAAACGACCAGTCGAACCGTATTTCTCCGAATGTTAAAAGACATTTTCCTTAGAAAAATTCCGCGGAGTCGTTTACACGGAACAAAGCATTTTGATTCCCTTAAATTCGTAAGATACTTAGTTGAATTTTGAATTTATGAGAAGAAATTATATAAAAAAAAAAAAAAAAATTGAACCTAATTTGGATGAAGAAAAAATGGCTTTCGGATTTTTAAATGTTTCATATTGCGAATAAGTGTCGATTATAATGACAAAAAACATGAATTATATATAATACTTTAAATTGGTGAATAAGTCAGTCAAGTTTTTCTATAACTACTATCAAAATCAGGGGAGTCTGGGAGTTTTTTGAATTTGCGAAAGATGTTGAAAACATCAGGAAATGTTTGCAAGTTGAAGTTGTGAAATTTTTATTTATACAACTTGTATAAAAATGAAGAAATTCGATGTTGGACATGAAAAAGTTGCGAGTTGACAAGTTTTTTAAAAAGTGTAGAATTTCTTGAATTACTTATTTCGTCGAAATGACATTGTATAAAAGGAATATGTAATATTTTTCATTTTAATGGGAAAATGTTGCATATTACAATGTGTATTATACCTAATACATCATTATAGACGCAAAGTGTAGATAATAATTTTATTTGAGAAGAATGTGCGTGTTATGTACGTTACGTGACGTGTGTATCGATTGAAAAATCGAAGCCTGCTAATGGTCGTTTGTTACAAAAAAACTCGTATCGTCGCAACCTGAAAAACGCGTCTTTTCGACGCGAAGCTTTTATACACAAAACAATGCGTATGTAATTGCGCCTCCGAAAAATCCGAAAACGCGGTTTTTCGAGGACCAGTTTCACGCTCGGCGAAGATGAAGAACGAAAACGAAACGAAACGAAAATTCCAACGCGGAAAATATAATACATGCCTACGACTCTGACAAGAGAAAAACAGAGACACAATTCAATATATTATATAGTGTGAGAAAAAGAAGGAAAATGAAAAATTCCAAGCGTTTTAATTAATGCGTGCATGTATTGATCTCCGAGAGCGTAAACAATAAAATTAATGAGAGATTCGAAACTTGATCAAGATTTTGATAGATTGGGTAATAATTATGTTTTTAGGCATTTTTCAAATTGTCGAAATTTTTGGACTTTCAATATTTTAAAAGACTGATGTCGCTTGTTTCTGTATTTTTAGCTTGGAAACCCTGCAATCCTTAATTGCATAAATCTTAATGATAACGTGAACATTGCATTTGTAAGTAGTTGATAACAATAATATTCAAAGACCGTCCGATCTATCTAGAATATTCTGCAGTCGACTTTGCGCGCCTATCAATATTTTTTCGAGTTTACAAACTACAGATGATGATATATCATAATATGACATTTTAGAATTTTGGAAAATCCTATGGAAAAATATCCTTTCATTGGTGCAGGCGTGCAGGCATATGAAAAGATATGGAATGATTCAAGGAATCAAGGAAACGGTCCAAATTGCATAATTTTATTTTAGCAACATTTATGTCATTGTATAATATGACCGGTGTCTTCCCGTGCAATAGTCTCATTTAATTTAATGTAACTCAAAGCTAATTTCATTTCGTTTAACTTTAACAAGTTTATTAAACTACGCCAAAATGTATAAATGGATAAGTGTGTCCCCTCGAAGCCCCCCCCCCCCCCGGTTTGAATAAACGCATATATATATATCTATGACTGGTGTTTTTAAACATGCAGAGCTTTAAACATTCAGAGGCATGCTCACTTGATGGTCGTTGATTTCAAACAAAAAAGCTGTGCTGCATAAGAACTGAAAAATGGGAACAATAATTATTATGTAGTAACAGATGTTATGTTGAAAAAAACGTACCAAATATAAATATAAATAATAATAATGATGAAGACTCTTTCTTTTGGGGCCACAGTAGTTATTGTGGTGATGGATGATAATGGAAAATCATTATTAAATTAATACGAAAATTTAGCTGTTTGCGCAAACTTGACGTTCGTCTAGCTCACACACGAGATTTTGAGCACAACTTGCAGCGTCTGGTCCTTTTCTCCAAAACTTTTCATGGAAAAGTTGTGGGGGAAGGGGTCGATTCTAAAGCCTTTTTACAAAGTTGTGTTCAAACCCCGTGTCTGCATTAGACGAATGGCAAGTTTTTTATTATAGTCATCATGACATTGAATAATCGAAATCATAATTCTGCGCCTTCGTAAAACTCCCGTCAGTAAATCGCAGTAAGTTGAAATCAAATTTCTCCTATAGTCAAATTTACTGATAGATATCTGAATGATAGACAGCAGCAGCTTGCCAATGAAATTCCATTGTATCTCTTTAATAGAAAATTGAAAAATAATCGACACATGTTTTTCCATTTGTGGATCAATTAAAAATTGGAAGGAGATACAAGAGTGACTGTGCCCAAAATACTACATAATTATTATAAGGATTTTTGGAGCCTCCTCTGTATGTCCTCCAATTCTTGATTGATCCACAAATGGAAAAATACGTGTCGATTATTATTCAATTTTTTATTAAACGGATATAATAGAATTTTTTGCAACAAACAAAATTCTTGTGAATCAAGTCGAATAAAAGCCGCCCTCCCCCATTATTTATTTATGTATTTACGACCATGCAACAACTACCCTACTCTATATCATCAACTAATTGTAGGAAAATAATGTTATTATTACTATGATGAACCTGTGTCGATCTGGCAACAGCGCTGCCCATGAAAAAGGGAAGAGAACAGCTCGAGGAGCCAAAGCTGCCAAAGGCCTTCTTCTTCTTCTTCTTCTTCTTCTTCTTCTTCTTCTTCTTCTTCTTCTTCTTCTTCTTCTTCCAGGCCATTCGTTATTTAACGTCGAATCCTGGGCTGTATTCTTTTTCTCCCACTCTTTGTTTCCTCCGTCCTTTGCTCCACTCTTCTTACTGCTGCTGCTGCTGCTGCTGCTGCCCCCAAAAAGATGAAAAAAGATAGAAAGAAAGAAAGAAAGAATTGCGGCCCGGGACGCGTCGCGCATTCGTAAACGATAAAAAAAGTCACCATGTTTTCGGCACTCTCGCGCCCTGCACGCATCAAGGCCTTGTCCCGTCCTACGTACATATAACATACACCGTCCTATACCCGTGGCGTTTTTCCCCTCTCTATCTCTCTCTCTCTCTTTCTCTTCTTCATCATTCCCCAAGTATAATAATAGCTGAGGACAGCCATTTTGAGCTCCCCGCGACAGCAACCGAGATATTGTTCGGCCGTGGCGCTCAATTCGGGGCTACACAGCCCCGAATGAAGATTCTGCCCCTTTTTTCGAGAAAATACGGCTCTATTTATTTATTTTCGTGCTCGAAATGTCGGTCGACTGTGATTAGCGAGGGGGAACGAAAGGGTGGGGGGGAGGGGGAGCTCGTCGGTGACGACGCGGAGAAAGAATTAAGGGGGGCGGTCGAGTTGAGAAGGTTGTATTGAGAAAGGTGGAGAAAGAGAGAGAACTGGAGAAAAGTAACGGTGAGGTGGGCCAGTGACGCTCAAAACGCGGATACTTGTAGGGGAATTGGAATTATTTTCAATTTTAACGTTTACCGGGGCGGTTTCAAGGACGACATTCCTTGTAATCTTGTCAAACTTGTTCTTTTCATTTTTCTGTACGACGCTAGGCAACTCGATTTCCGGGTTTATTTTCTTTTTGTTGATTCTTTTTGAATTACGTACTTTAGTTCCCTCGATACACCGTCGAGTTGGGTTGTCTGCAGACGATTATATTTTCGTGTTTTTAATTATTGCATTTGACTAGAATTTCATTTACTTGCTATCATCATCATCATCTACCAACTGACAAGGTGAAAGCAAAAATGGAACGTGTAAAAAGAGTATTATCATATTATGGATTTGAAATTTGCATACTTCATATCTCTATGTCCGGTTTTTGATCTAAGCCCGTCAACTAGTACAAAATCATCATCATCGTCATCATAATATAAAAAAATATTTGAAACGTTTCCATTGTCATCAAAAGTTGAGTGGATTACACATTTTCAGCTTCAACACAAATATTCCAAGTTTCAAATTCCATAAATTCTACGAATAAACGGTTTAAATTATGCAAACATTTTAAAATTGAAAAATTTGTTTATCTACAAAATGCAGAATCGTATTGAAATCGTCTTGAAATTTTGGAGGACTTTTAAAATATGATAATAATAATAATATTAAAAAGCGGGCTGCTGGTCGAGTGGTCGAGTGGGGTGTACGCCGTTAGACCACCAGTCTGCAGTACAACATGGGTTCGAATCCCGGCGGGGTCAGTTTTTTTATGTAGCTTTTCTGCTTGGAAAAGAAGATTCTTCTATCATGGGTCTTTGATTCGTAACTCGCATTTTTTTTTTTTTTTTTTTTTTTTTTTTTTTTTTTTTTTTTTTTTTTTTTTTTTTTTTTTTTTTTTTTTTTTTTTTTTTTTCTTTTTTTTTTTTTTTTTCTTTATTTGATGATTATTTTATTCAGTTTTTCGTAATTTATTGTATTCTTATTTTTTTTTTTGTGCAATTTGAATGAGCATTTGCTCATTTCGTAAGTTGAATGATAACAATTCACTAAATACTCATTATTGCAACGTAATAGTGACTTTGAAAAAGTTGGTTGTATTGCTTTTAATTAATTTTACGAATTTTCAAAGTTTTTTCGGATTTAGAAAGACGCGTTGAATGTTGTTTGTTTTTTCGGTCCTCTTTTCGGTGATTCAGCAGTTCAGCACAACGAATTTCTGTCGTTATTCCGCTTTTTTATGTAACGTAGCCAGTTCGGTCGAGCACCGGCAGTTTGCGAGCGAAATCGCGATATGTACGGATTGTTGTTACATGCACGCTATGAAAAATGTAACGTATTTTCGAAGAGCGCGTTGTGCAACGCTGTGCCATGAATCAACACTTTTTTACGCCAATAATATTTTTTCTCTCCATAATATTATTTTGTTCTTGCATCGCGAGTCAAAATCGATGACGTCTCTCGAATCGATAGCGTTCGATTTCTAAGTTTTCGTCGCTCGCGAGTACGATGTAGCAAAAGAGTCAAATTAACTTATCGCAAGTGTCACAAAAATATTTTCCTACTTGCGCGTTTCGTTTTTAACTTAGAAGTTTCAAATATAATATCCTAGATATTATGGGATTGAGATAGTGCAGGAAGACATTGAAAGTATGTGCCGATTTGCGATGACTGCAGCTTTATTTATGTATGATTCTGGAAAAATAATATAATATGTACAATTATAGGTATCTCGAAAAAAAAGCCTAGTATTCGTTTCGAATATAAATTCCATCAACTTGCGGAATCTCGTACTTTCTGTAATATCCACGAAAATATCTAAAAATAATATTATTGCACGCCAGTCCTCCACTTTGTATGGAGACACTTGCATGAAAGTTTTCGTAACTTGATTGTAAAGCGTATCATTTTTTCCGGAATAAATCAACTGATTTGAATAAAACTCGGTGATTTCTGAAAGGATGATGATGATGCATAGTAGGCAATTTATTTAATCGTCCGAAAATTTTCGAAAAATTTTTAGTTGTACAATTTAGTTTACGAATTGTTTATCAATAATTTATTTTTCATCGTGTTCTGCGCCTATTACAAGAAGAAAACAAAAAGAGACTCCATACAAATCGCAATTGAATCGGGGTCGAGTGGAAATTTCACTGCACAATTATTGTCGAGTGGGATCTCGCTTTTTTTGAAAATGATAGTAAATCTACCTACTATGTTTTAAAAAATGAAATATGAGTAAAATGAGGGAGGAGATGCCACGCACTCACAGCTCATTTCGAGTATAATTTTACAATTTTCACATAAGCTTGATTTGCCGAATGTTAACTCAAAGAATTAATTGTCTGGTAAAATGTTAATGAAGAATTAATGTGCAGGCGCTCGCGGAGAAAGGCGCGGCGGGCATTGCCGCCGGGGTGGCTCGATTTTCTCGCAAAACCGAATGTAAATTTACCACGTAGTGGCCTACATACGCTCGCCACGACAAAGGCTGCTGCTGCACGAGCGTACTCTGCGCGAGATGGAAATACGTGTGACTGGAAAGCTTTCCAGAGAGGCTTTTGGTAAAAGGGGGTGAAAAAGAAAATGTCGAAGGGGCTGTAGCTCGAGATGGAGTAGGATAGGGAGAGTAGTGAGGCTTCCATCCATCCCTCTCGAGGGGTGGCTGGCTCGAAACCAGTCGAAACCAGTCGGAACTGGCGCGCGGGCGGACGATAGACGATGGATGTAGGGACTTGGTGCTGCTTGATGCTGCTTGGTGCTATTGCTGCTGCTACTGCTGCCGAGGAGGTAGTTGGGTGTAGTTGGGGCTCGCTGCTGCTGCTGCTGCTGCTGCTGGGGGTCGTTGGGAGAGGCGGTGAAATGGCCGACCGCGTGCGATCAATATACCAAAAACTCCAGGCAACGCGGCATACTCGTGCAGCGTAACACGCGTGCTGCTGCTGCAAGTGCCGAAAAACATGATGTATTCGAGTGTGCTTTTTTTGCCAGTCTTGTTGCAGGGGAAAAGCCTTGTTCCGGGCTCTCCCGGCCATCTCTCATCTCCTCCTCCTCCTCCTCCTCCTCCTCTTGTTTTCCTCTCAAGACTCGGTCGAGAGCGAGAGGAAAACAAGCACTTCAAAGGAAATTTCCGGGCGCAATTCGCGCAAGGGACATTAATTCGGACAGGTTTTTTGCATCTTGTAGCAAATTTCATGGGGGTCGAAAGGCTCGAAAGTGAGGCTGCTGGTGGTGCCTACCGTGGCGCTGCTCTGGCGGCAGATCCGTGCACATTTTTACTTTTGATATGATTTTTATTATTATGATATATTTTTCAGTGTTCTGTTTTGATATTATTATTATTATTATTATTATTATCATCATTATCATTATTATTACATCACTTTTGCACATACGGAATGTTGCGTTGAAAAATCCTCATGTTGAACTAAATAGTAATAAAATAGCATGAGTTTTGTCTCGTATAGCAGAGTTTGCAAACAAGTGTTTGAAAAAAAAGTCTTTCCATGTAATAATCTAGAGATAATTATTAATTTTGTGTGCAATCCAAGAAGACAGAGCTGAGATTTTGTGTTTTTGTAAGATTCTTTTTCGACGTCCCGGCCGTTGCGTAATCCGCGATAACCGCGAGATATCACAAATCGGGCATTGTTTCGCGAACGATGAATATACATAACACAACATATATGACTTGGCCACACGTGCTGCTACCGCTACTGCTGTAACACCGAGCGTATGTAATAATAAATAAATTATTGTTACTCGCTCAGGTTTGTGCAAACTAATGCACAATTCCGACACGAGCGGGGGGCTCGTCTCGTCGTCGCTATCAAGTCTTGACTTTTAACGCCGAAAAATGTCGATCGACTGCAGGTGGCGTAACGGTGCGTGTCGCGAATTGATCATTTGAAGCAAAAAAATAAACGGTGAATTGCGTGCTTTGATTCGTTACGTAAGAGAGCGCACTTGCCGCGAAATCTTATCTCGCCTTATCTCGGAGTCTCTGACAAAAATTCGCGCTACGTGACTTTCAGCCGCAAAGTCCGCTTGCATCTTTCGGCAAGAATTTCGGCCAAAGGTCGCGTTTGCAGAGCACACACACATATACACACACACGCGCGCAAACTCGGCGAGTTTTATGATCCCCGAGTTTTAGGAGGATTTCATTGCACAGGCTTCAGCATCGAGAAAATTGATCCGTCTTCTTCACAAGCTCCTACTGTGCTTATAAACATACTTAGTGGCATTCGATGAATATTCGCATTGGATTCTCTTGTAAATATGGCACAGAATGATGGATTTTTTTGTTTTTTACCTTACTGAGACAAAAACTGAGTTGAAAGAACGAAATTTTATTGAAACAAAGTACTGAGTAAATTTAATGTAATACAATTAAGAATACGGACTAACTCGGCATTATGTAAATCTACATTTACATAGTCGATGTTTTTAAATCAGTTTAGCAGAGTTGACTGTAGTCGGAATAACTGACTGTCAGGAAAATAAATATCTCTATTGGATAGTGAGTAATATCGACGAAGGTCGAGCGAAGCCGACAAAGTAGTGTAAGGGTGCAGGTTGGTCAGGTTGGGGGGTAGTGGCGGTGGCCATTAGAGACGTCGGCGATCTTACACCTTCGCAAAGTGTAAGATTGATTGCGCGCCGCTCGCACATTGTCTGACACATGACAAGAAGAACGCGAGGCTCGCGAAGAGGAGGCGTTGCAGCCCGTACATGCACGCGTTATTGCAATCGTGAATTATTGAAACAATCTTTCGAACCTTGCGTCGACTAGCTGCACACGTTTTTGCACACATCTCGACTTTGTCTTGATTCTTTTTTCTTTTTTTTTCATTCTTCTTCGAACTCTTCACTGACCTACTGCCGCACCATTATTCTCATCTGAAGCTTGTTTTCTATCCATAGGAACATATTTGATAACAATTCGGCTCATTAATTATCAGACTTGATTGGATTCATGTTGGATTAAGTTAGATTCAATAGTGTTTTGTGATTTTGCGAAATTATGAGAACAAGTCTCAAAACTGACGCTGAACTAATAATCGTGCCCGTGGAATGTGAAAAATTAAGAAACAATTTGGGAATAAATTAGCACAGTGATCATTTCGAAAATTGAATTACTTTTGTTGAAATGCTTGGCAATTCATTGCATCATTTCATCAGGTTTAACGCTTTTCAGTTTTAGCTAGTGGCTTTGTAAATTAATGTTAATCCTGCGATTCGTGCGAATAATTATAATACAAGTGAAATAACACGCTTCTCGAACGCATAATGCTAAGACAAACACTTTTCATCCACAAATCCGTATTTGTTTAATAGCATCTGCAAATTAAAGAACGAGGCAATTTTCAGGCTCGGAAATTGTCATTTGAGTTGGTGGATTTATCGAGCCTGTTTAATAAATTATAATATTCCTTACAGTCTGTATTTACTTACTCATTTTCAATGTGTGACTTGTAGTTTTAAAAATACGAATTGATGAAAACTGATAGTGCTCGATCGTCTCGGATATTCCTCTGCAGAGAAGGCCCCACCCTTCTCTGCAGTGACTATGATCGCTCCAAATTTAGCATTTAAAATAACATGGTGAATTTTGATCGATAATAATAATAATAATAATAATCGAAGCGAAGAGGAGATGATAATACTTGGCGAGATATAGTAATATCCCTTGAGGGTCTCTGGTAAGATTCTCTGGTGTTGCAGTTTGATGATGGTCTTACTATTCTCGGTGTGATTTGCAACGACGCGACGTGCACGCAAACGCGACTTACGCGACCGGCGCACGGGCAAACGTTCTCCACGTCGGAGCCGACTTTCACCGGCCAAAGGCCGAAGAACAAGACTTTTGTTAGACTTGTTTGCTCTTTTTTTTGTTGCTTGGCAATCTTGGCATCCTTGCTTGTTTGCTTGCTTGCTTGCGAGTGTAACAGCTGCCAGGGCTGTCTTTTAAGCCAAGCATATCTTACATCTTCGACAATCAGCGTAACTCTCTCTTCATTCAATTCGTTAGTCGAATTTTTACTGATGTCTATTTCAGTTAGTCATTGTTGTTTCAAGTTTTCGAAATTTTAACAAATTCAGTAATACGGAAAAAGTAGCGTAAATTTACAGAGTAGAAAAATGTAATAGTATAAACAGTACAGTAAAAACTCTCAAATAGGAAAATTTTCCATGACATTCAAGCAGCAACGAGAAGAGCTTAATCAAATGTGAAAAAACTGTAAAATCTTGAAATAAGGAATTTTGAAAAATTATGTAGAAACAACACTAATTTTATTGCAGTTGTTGGAAATTTTGAAAGTTGGAAAAATTCGAAACCCTCAATATGTCAGAAAATCCCTTGAATCCAAGCAAGGTGCATGTTTTTTCAGGCTAATTGTAGTTAATGCTAAGTCTAGTTGACTCTTGACTTTTACGACTTTCTTGACACCCCCCCCCCCCCCCCCCCCCCCCCCCCCCCCCCCCCCCCACCCACCACACCCCCTAATATGGTGGAACTAGACGTGAAAAACGTAAATTTTCAATGTGATGTATTCATGAAGTTCTTCATGGATGAATTACTATATTCTATAATGTTATATATAGATAATACATCAGAACATTGCATATCTTAAGCGAGGAAAAATTTAATTGAAAAATTTCTAACTAGTGCATGAACTAGGAAATTCAACATCGCTGCTTTAATCAGGT
>JAPYZK010004613.1:0-10219 GCA_030522785.1 Platygaster equestris
AATCCTGAAAATCAAAAAATTCCGAAATTTCTAGAACTTGTAAAATGTTGAAATTAATCAATTTTTAATTCTTATAATCCTGAAAGTCTTCAGAGTTCTTGGAAATTCCAAAAAACTTCAATATTTCAACATTTTCGAACAATCCAAAATTTTCAGTTCCACAACTTCAGAATTTCCAAATTCCAGAGATTATAAAATTTTTCAAAGCTCCAAAAATTCGAAAACTTCAAACATTACAAAACTTTACAACTATGAAACTTCATATCCTGAAAGTTCAAAAATTTCGAAAATTCTAGACCTCAAAACTTCAAAATATTCGAACACTTCAAAATTTACGAAATTTCCAAACTTGTAAAAAATGTCAAAACTCAATTATTTTCTATCTTAAAAATTATAAGATTCTTTTCGGACATTTGAAAAAATTCATGATCGGAACATTGTAAAAATTCCCAAAATTTCCAAAATTTTAGAACTTCATAATTCTTCGAAACATGAAAATTCCGAAAACTTCGAAGGTTCGAAAACTTAGAAATTTTTGAAACCCAAAATTTGAAAAATTTTTAAATTTCGATGCTTTGAAACTTGCGATATTTCCAGAACTTTCAAAACGTGAAAATTTGATAATTATGAATCCTTATTATTCTTACGAACTTTAGAGTTCTCGGAAATTTTCATAATCTTCAATATTCCAAAATTTTCAACACATTCAAAATTTATGATTTCACAACTTCAGAATTTCAATATTCCAGAAAATCTAAAATTTTCAAAGTTCCAAAAGTTCCAAGACTTGGAACATTCGAAAACTTCACAAATTCGAAATTTCATCTGTCTGAAAGTTCAAAAATTTCGAAAATTCTACACTTCAGAACTCAAAAATTCAAGAACTTCAAAAATTGCGATATTTCCAAGACAGTAAAAATCTCAGAACTCAATAATTGTCAATCTTGAAAACTCTGAAATTTCGGATTTCTTGTACATTTTGAATAACTTTCAAATCTCAACATTTTAAAAACTTCAAAAATGTCCAAAACTCCTAAAACTCCATAATTCTTCGAAACTCCAAAATTCCAAATTTCCGAAAATTTCTAAATTCCTAGACTTAAAAACTCCAAAATACGAAAAAACTCGAAAAATCAAAAAATTCGCAGACCTTCAAAAATCCCAAAACTCAATCATTTCGAACCTTCAAAATTCCAATGCTACTATATTCCACCATTTTTACGACTCCCAATATTGCCAAAACTAAAAAATCCCAACTTATCATGGAAAACAACATGTTCTTGAGGAGCCCCACCTGAAATCTTTCTCCCAGACCCCGCGAAACCCTACAATACGACGTCTACGTGTAAAATCCTCACTCGGAATCATTGATCTCCCACAAAAGACGCCATCCAGTATCCACGCCACTTTCACCCCTCAAAAAGCTTTTTCCCTCGCGAAGTCGAGTTGAAACGCTAATGGAAATTTGCTCGCCGGGTCAAGCATACATCGCTTTCCTACATGACGCATAGTTCTCCGTTTCAAGCCCGAATAGCTGTCTCATCTCAAGCCCCATCGCCACCACTCAAGCGCACACTCTCTCTCCCGCTCTCATATCAACTCTACTCAAACCTCATGTATCAATGCATTTCGATGGCAAAATTGAGAAGAACAAAGAACAAGGCTTTCACTGCTAAGCTCATGATTTTTACTCGAAATTAACTCAACGAATTCGAAAGGTAAAGTTTTATTCGATAATTATGAAAATTTTTTAAATTCTCAGAATGTTTAGAACTCTTTGAGATGCCTGAAATTTCGGAAATTTTTGACATTTTTAAAATTGTAAAAATTCTTCGAACTTCTGAAATTCTCCGAATACTCGAAACTTTGAAAATTCGCGAAACTGTTGGAAATCTTGAAATGTTCAACATGTTCGGAATTAACATGTTTCTCAAAGTTTCAAAAATTCGTTGAATTTTCAGAATTTTTGAAACTCTTTCAAATCTCTGAAGTTTCCAAAATTTTTGATATTCTTCAAATTGTCGAAATTCTCTTAACTTTTGAAATGCTCAAAATATACAAGACTTTGAAATTCCGCGAAATTGTTGAAAATCTTGAAATGTTCAAAATGTCGAAAATTATAAAGTTTCTCAAAGTTTCAGAAATTCGTAAAAATTTCAGAATTTTCGAAACTTTTTAAAATCTGAAATTTCCAAAACTTTTGATATTTCTCGAAACTGTCAAAGTGCTTTAAACTTTTGAAATTCTCGAATTATTGAAAACTTTGAAAATTCGCGAAATTGTTAAAAATCTTGAAATGTTCAAAATGTCTACAGTTATCAAGTTTCTCAAAGTTTTAGAAATTCGTAAAATTTTCGAAATTCCAATTATTATAGAAGTATTGTGAATTTTCAAAATTTTTGAAACTTTTTCAAATCTCCGAAATTTCCAAATTTTTTTATATTCTTAAAGATTGTCGAAATTCTCGAAACTTTTGGAATTCTCCAAGAACTCGAAACTTTGAAAATTCGCGAAATTGTTGGAAATCTTAAAATATTCATGATGTCCAAAATTATCAACTTTCTCAAAGTTTCGGAAATTCGTAAAATTTTCGTACTATTAATAAACATGAAAGTATTGTAAATTTTCAGAAATTTTATAACTTCTTTAAATCTCTAAAATTTCCAAAATTGTTGATATTCTTAAGATTGTCGAAATGCTCTAAATTTTTGAAATTCTCCGAATACTCGTAACTTTGAAAATTCGCGAAATTCTTGAACATCTTGAAATGTTCGAAATGTCTACAATTACCAAGTTCCTCAAAGTTTCAGAAATTCGTAAAATTTTCAAAATTTCATCAATTATGGAAGTATTGTGAATTCTCAGAATTTTGAAGACTGATTTGAATCTCTTAAATTACCAAAATTTCCGAAGTTCTGAAAATTTTGGAAATTCCGAAGAATTCAAAGATTTTCAAAAGCCTCTCAACTTTAAAATTTATCAAAATAGTCGAAAATCTTGAAATATGTTCGAACTAAACAAAAGTTTCTTGAAATTTTGGAAATATGTAAAATTTTCAAAATTACAAGAACTATACGAACTGCCTTAATTCTCAAGATTTTCGGAACTTTACTAAATCTCTGAAGTTTCTGATATTTTTGGAATTGTAAAAATTGTCAAGGTACAAAAAACTTTCGGAATTCCATAAGTTATTGGAAATCTTGAAATGTTCCAAATTGTCAAGTTTCTCGAAATACGATGAATTCGTGAAATTTTCGTTATTTTAAGAATTATGAAAATATTTAAACTTTCTCAGAATTTTCGAAACTTTTACAGACCTTTAAAATTTGCGAAAATTTTGAAATTCTTGAAATCTTCAAAATTCCAATAACTTCCAAAATCCTCAAAATACTTCAAACATTGAAAATTCTCACAATTATTAAAAATCTTGAAATGTCAAAAATATCCCGAATTATTAAGTTTCTCAAAATGTTCCGAATTCGTAAAATTTTCGTAATTACAAGAAAATATGAACATACTATATTGTTAGCATTTTCAGAACATTTTTACCACTTCCAAATTTGCAAGTTTTTCCAACGTCTAAAAACTTATAAAGTTCTCGAAATCCTCCAACTCCAAAAATTCCCAAAATTGACGAAAAACTCAAAATGTTAAAAATGTTACAAATTATCAACTTTCTCGAAAACTTCGACACTTGTGAGAATCAGAATTTTTTTTTCTTATGTTTTTAAAAATATACTACCTTTTTGCAATGTGCTTGATTTTTCAAATTATCTAGGATTTCGGAGAAGGCTTCATCCCCCCCCCCCCTCCCCCCTGGACACGTGCTTGACGGCTACACTTTATTTCCAAAACACCATAGCTTCCATCCCTCCTTGGAGGGAAGAAAAAAAAACACCCTTAAACTTCCATTTTTGTCGAATCAGCGCCGGGGTTTTCCGTAAAAAAATCCAGCTCCATTAATCTTCCTCGGGGGATGAAATTCATCGGCAAATGAATGGTCCCGGGAAATATGAAGTTGCGCGGGAAACGTGGAAAAATGAGTTATCGCGAGTTGGGGCGTGTACGCACTTGACGGATTTTCCTTACAATAAAAAAGTCTACCGAGTCACTTTTTCGACAGCAACGTATTTTTTCATATTGATCAAATGTCCGGAAATTTCAAATTTCGAAAAATTATGAAGAAACTGAAAAAATTGTGACCAGGGATGGAGGATCCTGTTTCTCTCTCTCTCTCTCTCTCTCTCTCTCTCTCTCTCTCGTACCAAATGACTGTTCTCATGAGAGAGAAAAGGACAGTTGCGTAACTTTTTATCCCTACTTGTAACGATCTCTGAAAATATTTCAGTCTACTCTGAATTCAAACTGTTTGGATCAGTTTGTCTAAATATTCCGATTTGTTGATAACAATACAATAATTTCTTTCATGGCAACATTTTTGATAAGACTTCCATGGGTCCTACATAAAATACTAACTGATCCTTTTTAGTGCCACCACGAAGTACGTTTCAGAGTCTTTATAATTGAAGAACTTCTGAATTTTGAAAAGCAGCTCCACGAATAGGGCGCATCTTCACGAATTAACGGCCCGACTGCGTTTTAATTACTTAGGGAACAAATTAAAATTGGCCCGCCCTCGAAATTTCCTGCAAAGCGGCGTCGGCGAATTTCCCTCTTTAATGTATGAGTAAATGATCGCTTTCCCACTCGACTACGAAACGGTGATTTTTCCGGGTTTTCGGATTTGAAATAAAATAACTGGGAATCGGAAGAGATTTCGAAAAATTTTGACAATTTGCAGGTCCTAATCTCGGAATTATGGCAGGTTATGTTCCTTCACAACATGAGAATCTTGGATGATCTTTATTGATGAGAAGTATTTTCAAGACTATCTTGGACGATCTTAAGACGATTTTGATAGGTAAAAAGTATTTTTCAGACGATCTTGGACGATCTCAATGCGATGTTGACGAAAAAAAAGTATTTTCCAGATGATCTTGAAGCGATCTTGATATATATGTATCAAGTATTTTTAAGACGATCTTGGACGACCTTAAGTCGATCTTCATTGATGAAAATATCTGTAAGACGATTTTGGACGACCTTAAGGCGATGTTGATGAATGAAAAGTATTTCCAAGACGAATTTAAGGCGATCTTGATCGATAAAAAGTATTATAAAGACGATCTCAAGGTGATCTTTATTGATAGAAAGTATTTTAAGGACAATCTTAGACGATCTTGGTATATATGTATGAAGTACTCTAAAGACGATCTTGGACGATCTGAAGGCGATCTTTATTGGCCAAAAGTATTTTTCACACGTTTTTGGACGATCTTGAGGCGATCTTTATTGATAGAAAATATTTTGAAGACGATCTTGATGGATCTTAGGTATTTCAAAGAAAATCGATCAAGTTTCGGGTAAATCAAGAGGTTCTATTACATCCTCAATTCAAATTCCGAAATTTACAAGTTTGCACAACGCCAAAATACGTAACTTTTTATACAAACAAATTCATTAATAAATTATAATTCCAAAGAATACCAATATCAGATATAAATTTTCGGAATTCATCCTCCAAAACTTGATTTCTGCTAAAAAAAGTGTTCGTACATAATTTCCGAAAAAACTTCAAATTTTTCAAACATCGCGAACAATTTTTGAAAGTCTCAATTCCTTCCACTCCATTCCTCAAAACATCGAAAAAACTACAGTCTTTCGAAATTCATGTAAATATCCCAAAAAACCTTCTCAGTTCAATACCATCCACCATCGATTTCTCACCGTGCCAAACACAAAACTCCCCTCCGACCCCAAATAAACCCTCTCGCCGCTCCCAATTGTTTCGTTCCCTCCGCAACCGATTTTTATCAAAAATGATAACAATGAAAAAAAAACTTTCCCTTCCGCAGCTCGTAAAACGACCGATATTTCGACTGCGAAGTGTCGGGGATGCAATTGGTTTTGCGACCCATGGGACGGTTGACCCGCTTGTTCCCCGTGTAATTCTTTACCCAGCGCGCAACATTGACTGCTCAGCTTCTCCCGCGGGGCATTCGCCGTGATCATTATTGCCCATATACGATATCGAAAAAGAGACTCCGCAGTTTCTACGGATCGAGAACCTTCAGATCATTCCGATCCACAGAAAAGTCGCCGAAAAAATAGCTTTCCCAATGTTTACATATTCATGCGATCGCTGTTGGGGGAATATTTGGCCTCGCCGAATCGAAATAGATTCAAATCGCGTTGGGTCTTGAATTTATTTCACCAATTTCTTTCACCACGGTTTTCCAGAAGTGGATTTTCATCTGCATTCAAAAGAAGCAAACATTTTTTGAACGAACTCGAAAAACGTTGGGATTTCGACAGTTGCACGGATTAGTTTCCATAAATTGGAAACATACGAGACATGAAAAGTATCCTTCAAACGATACAATAACTTCGAAATTTTCCACTGTCTCAGGATATCTTCCAAACTGAGTCTGACCACCTTTTTTCAGCACCAAACGCAGTAATTCGCCTCAGGAAACTCGGCCACGTGCGCGCACTTACGAAACTTGTTCAATACTTCGAACTTAAAAATTGCTCGTTCCAATAAGTCGAGGCCATTACGGGCCAGGACATGATATGTATTTGACGGTAGGGAAACGCGGGCGAAAATGGATTGCCGCCCCTATTGGTAGGGGTCGAGAGCCAAGAAAAAAGCGAGATGAGAGAGAAAAGGGTCAGAAGTTCGCAAAAGAGCACACAATCTCGGAGGCGTCATGTGACAGCGGAGAAAAACGCCGAACGTGAATCGCCTGTAGATTTACACGTAACGCTTCGAAGAGGATCGTCCTTTCGTAAGTGATTTAAGCGGCTAGCGCGATCCGCGAATATCAAATTGAAACGCGGAATTATGGGCTTTCACTTCGTCCCCAACTTCGGCAATCTTGATGATTTTTTTTCTTCTCAGTTGGGTTCGAAATTTCGGAAGGAAACTTCGAGGATTTGGATCGTTTTTCATTGAAGAAGCTGTACGAAAAACAGTTACGTAAAATGAATGTACGTATCCGATTCACATCGATGTATCGTTCTGAAATGATTCTCATGATGCATAAAATCATCAGTCAAATATACCTCTTGAAAAATAACTGACGAAACTACGTATGATCACTTTTAATTAAAGTGTTCACACGTAGTTGACCACATTCGTGGTAGTCTGACTCACATTAAGTTACTCATGGTACCAGAAGATTCGACAGGAACACCATTTTTCTTTTTCTTCTTTAGCCTGTTTTGGACATACCATTTGGAACACACCATTTTACTCCTGTCCAATCCCAGAACGACCCTTCAAAGGCTCACTCTTCAACACCTTCGATCGTGTCTCCCAAAGTCCGTGTATACAATTATGTTTCGCACAAAGAGGTCTCGTGACCACCGCAAAGAAAATCCTCCGAACGCTCGGAACCCCGAAACCAGAGTAAAGTCCAGATCTCTCATCTCGGCCTAGCCCACCGTCAGAAACCGTTCCAAAACCAACTTCCCCCAGCGACTTCCAAGCCGAAAAACCTGCCTTATTTAGGCACAAACTTGAAAGGTGTCAGAGAAACAAGGGAAAAGAATTGGGAAACCGAACAGGCTCAAAATCGAAGCCCATGTTGCGCAACACGATGCGAACATCCCTGATTGGAACAATATATAATCGTTCGTTCGATGGCGATGAAAATACGCCAAGATTCATCCCACCGAAAAATTAACATATCAGTTTCTTCATTCCATCAAAACATTCTCCCCAAACAAAAAGAGACCAGAGCTGTTAATCAGGACATAAGTCACGCTAATAACACTGCCGAGGCTGCGAACTTCGACAATTTTATTGGTTCAAGATCATAATTACGAGCCATAACGCCGTAAAACTACAGTCACGCATCTGTTGCCGGCATCGATTTTAATATCGTCCGCCGCTCCGACCGCGTACTACTTCCCGCCACGCGCCTTTGAATACCCGGCACGCGACCATTCCTTTTCCTCTTTGTCCCTTTTCATTTCGCCGTCCAATAACGCGATTCTCCACTTTATTGAATTGCCACGATTTATCTTTCCGATAATTTCTGTTTGAAGTGGTGTGATTTTGAACTATCGGAGTCTTACCGAAGGAGCGCGAAATTTCTGAACTGTCGGGAATCAGATTTGTGGAGCGCAGAAGTCTATTGACTTCTGATGAATGAAAATGATGGAAAATTCAGAATACACGTAATTTCTTGATATTCCGCCGCGAGTGGAAAGAAAAATTTTGAAAATATTCCCTGAAAATGTCCAAGACGTATCGAAATCCCACTGATGGCACAGGTAAGGTGTCGCTTCAATCTTAAACATCGGCGCACGGTTCAAGAGCTTCCCATCTGATTCCGTAATCCATTTCGAAGACCCACACAGAGCAGTTCCGCAATAGGTATTCGCAATACGCGCGCAAGTCGCCATTCGGGCTTGGCACCCTCGGGCGAATGACGCGAAGACGAGATCCCGGAGTAAGGGTGGAATGGAACATCAGTCTCTTCTGTCTTCGCTTGTCGAAAGCAGATTCCCCGAAGAAATTCCAAGCCCGATTCGTCTCTCCAATACAAATACTGTCTTCGATACGCTCTCGCATTGTTCTTTCCCGGCTGTTTTTATTTATTGCCCCCGTACCTTTTCGCCCTGGAATCTCCGAAATTCGAATATCCACGGAAGCCAAGAACCGAAAAATGCGTCGAAGAAAGACGGGAATTCAGGGAGAAGATTACGCTCCTTCGGTCTGGATCACTGGGGATGAAAATTTTGCGGTTTGGAGGAGCTTCATGAGGCTCATTGACGGTGGAAGGCTCCGATCGAGAAATTCAATTTCGTACAGCATGAAAAAAAAGGGGGTTTTCCAAGTTTTTCGGTTCTTGAGGAGCTTGATTCGAGAATGGACGGTGAAACTAACTGTAACGGTATTTTATGGTTTCTTTTGGGGGCCAATTTAGCGCCCCCGCCCCCCCCCCCCCCTCCCTTCAATCGCTAGTCAGGCACCAGGGGCGAACGCAGAAAACATTTTTCGGGAGGGGTTTGAAAAAATGTTTCCTCATTCTCGAAATTTCTGAAATTTTTGAAATTCTTGAAATTTTTGAAATCCTCGTAATTTTTAGAATGTCCTGAAACATAATTTTCGCGTAATTTGTAGAATTTCCCAAATTCTTGGAACTTCTGAAATTTGTGGATTTTTGACATTTTTGGTCTTAACAAAATTTTACAATTTCTCAACATTTTACAATTTCTCACAATTTTCGTAAATTTTACAATTCCTGAAATTTTTGAAATTCTCGTAATTTTAGAATGTTCTGAAACTGGTAATATCCTCGAAATTTATAAAATTCTCCGAATTCTTGAAACTTCTAAAATTTTCAGATATTTTCGGATTTTTGGCATTTTCGGACTTTACAAAATTTTACGAATTCTCAAAATTTTCGTAACTTTTATAATGTTTCATCGTAATTTTTGGAATTTTCCAAATACCCGAAGGTTCTGAAATTTTCGGAAATATTCAATCTCTGAGAACTCGAAGCACACGTATTTTCCTATGTTTAAATTTCTTCTCATTTTACTAATCAAACACAATCTTTTTTGAATTTCGGGAGGGGTTTCAACCCCTAAAACCCCCCTCTGCGTTCGACCCTGTCTGACACATTTTATTGACATCGAATATTCGACCATCAGTTATCTGGTTGCGAAAAGCAGACGTTTCCTCATGAATCACTGAATATGTGTATAAATAAATTAAAAAGTCACACTTCGACATTTCGCGATAATAAGAGGAACGAAGAACGTCAACTTTTTCCGTGCGAAATGCGAGCACTCGTTATGCTAGTTACTACGACCTGGACGAGATAAGCCCGAGCGATTCAACAAGAGGACAAAAAATTGTGTTTGCCGAGGGAGAATAATTCGGAGAATAAATGCAATTTGCGCTTCGAAGTGTGAACATGAAAAAAAAACTTTTTTTCCTTCACTTTCGATACGAAAACTAGGGCTTGTTTAATTTCGAAGTGAAACTTGTTTCACGAGCGAGAGGTAAAAAAAATCGAAAAAGATACAAGTCTGAGAGAACAACTCCTAATAAAAGTCGAAAAATAAGTGACTTTTTTTTGGGGGGGGGGGGGGGAGGAAAAAATGCGGTCAATTTGACAGCTCTGCGGAACAGAAAACTGGT
>JAPYZK010004614.1:0-11566 GCA_030522785.1 Platygaster equestris
TGTAAAAGGTACGTGCCTCAAAAGAAATTACCTCACGAGTAATGTGTAAAATTTAATAAGGTTTTAGGGAATCTAATTCTGAAGTTCAGAGTGTTACAAAAGGAATGCGAAGAAAGCGAGAAAGAATAGAATAGGACGAAGGCTGAGTTTCGAAATAAATCTACAATTATTTACAGTTGCAGATTTGGCAAGAGAAACGGGCATTAATGGTACTTGACGCTGGGCGTAATTATTGTTGTATTATATTTGTGCCAATAAATCTTTCACGCGAATAATTCGCTTTATTTGTTGACATTTATCATATAATAATGATACCCAAATGATATTTAGAAAGTTTTTTTACTTCAAATTGAACGCTTTTTAGACATTAAATGAACTCATTTGCACAAATTTTGATCATCGATCAATTTGTACATGAGAATTGAGTTCTTACGAAAGTTTTTAATTTTTTTTTTTTTGTTATCAATCAATTTATTCATTGTTGAAGAAAAATATGACAGTGTTTATTTGTATGGAATATGAGTTGGCATATTCCTTAACTTGGGCTGAGAGTCAAAAATATAAATTAGAATGAACTTTTTTCTAGTGATTGTAGTTTTCATCAAAACAGGCAAAATTTTTATAAAATCAGTGAATTATTTATAAAAATTCGTTTTTTTATAAGGTCGATTTTATACGAGTTATATAAAATTTTTGATTTTTATAAAGTGGTTTTATAAAAACTTTATGAAAAAAATTTTTTTTTATCAAAACTGTTGAAATTTTCATACAATTTATCATAAAAACAATTGAAAGTCTCCAAATTTTATTATAAAACCTTCATTTTTATAAAAACTCTGCGATTTGTATGAAAAGTTTCATATTTTTATGAAAAAAACTTACCTGATATAAGGAATTTCTCTTACAGTAATATCTGATACGCTTTTATTACAAAAGGAAGTAGAAAATCATGTTCGTAAGGTTTTTTAGCAATGATGAAACGTAAAAACATATGATTTTATAGGATTTGAAAATTCTCCAACTCAGATTGAAAATAAGCATCCGAATTGACAGATTTGATGACAAGAAAGTTGAGTATCGGATTTCTGATGCAAAGGTCGCAAGTTCAAATCCCGCTGCCTCCAAAAAATTTTTAAATTCCTTTAGAAACGAAATTTGAGCTAGAGCCTCATAAACTGATAAAAAATGGTGTATACACATTATCAAAATGATCCAAAAAAGGTCAGAAAAATTTTTGCATATTTTTAAAAACGTTGAAAAAAATTTTTATACAAAAATTCTTTTTATAAAACTTTTATAAATCCACTTTTTAAAAAATGGAAATTTTATCGAATTTTTACAAAACCGACCTTATAAAAATTTGTATAAAAATTTTTTAAAAGGGTTTCATAAAAACTAGAATCACTAGGGTTCATGTAACTCAAATTAATGCGCACATTCTGATTCAATTCACATTTCCCTAGTGTTTCTAGTTTTTATAAAAACCTTAAAAAAGTATTGAGTAGTTTTTATAAAATGATGACAATTTTATGAAGTCGATGTTATGAAATGTACGATTTTTATGAATCTCGGATTCTCATTTCAAAAAATGTTTTATAAAAATTGCTAATTTTATAAAAGTTTCATACAATCACTTTACAAAAATCGTAAATTTTATAAAAGTTTCATAAAATCACTTTACAAAAATCATAAATTTTATAAAAGTTTCATAAAACCACTTTACAAAAATCGCAAATTGCATAAAAAAATTATTGATTTTTATAAAAGCGTTATAAAAACCAAAATCACCATGAAGTTGTGATACTTAAATCTAAGTTTGAGTTTCCAACTTTGACATAGCCAAAAGTCCAAAACTTCCAAAATATTTTAAAAAAATTTCCTAACCATTCCAGGTTTCTTCCAGTGCATTCAATTTCCCCTGACGACTCCATATTGTCCAGGTGCGCAACAACCCTGTAACGCTAGCCCTAAATCAGCCTCGAAATTTCCTCACGCGTTTTCCCCCTTTCTTCCACCGAATTTCAAAACACTGTTACCGAAAGCCCCGAAGTAGTGTGGGAAGCTTCACGAAAAGAGCGAGAAAGATCCAAAGCAACGGGGCCGAGGGGCTAGGTAAAGACAGACGAAAACAGACATCGCCAGTACGTGAGAGTCGCTCCTCCACTTCCATCGACGGCGCATCTTTCGCGGATTAATCAAGGATTTACCGCGACTCAGGTACATTATCGAAGTCACTTGCCCTCCCCCTTGCGCCCAATACTTTTTGGCTCCGTTTTACCCCGCATACTCGACACCTGACCCCAATAACACCTCGTCACCCGACGATGATTTATAGCCCACTGACATTGACCCCACTTTTCCTCGATCTATTGCGATATTTTCTGTCTCATTACGTATCAATCATCCACCACTACAAAAATGACTCCCAACAATGACCCTCGTTATTCGAACGCTCGATAATTTCGATGTTTTGGAACAGAAAATTCGATCGAGATTTTCCGGAAGTGCTTATTTAATCGATTTGTCAATCGATTGATTTTCTTACGAAGAAAATTGTTCTTTGTTCGAGTCACGGAAACGGAATACAATCACATTTTGTAATCGATATCCGCCGATTTCAAACAATGTCTGGCAGCTAAATTTGGCGGTCTCTGGTCCCGGTTACAAACGCGTTCGTTAACTCGTTGCGCAACGTAGAGACCATTGGCGTCAAAAATCGGGGGAATTTGGACGACTTTTGTTTATAACAAATAGTCATTTCAGTCGTTTTTTAACTGTATATTTTGGGGGGGTTTGGTTTGAGTTTGGGAGAGATAAGAGGAATTCGAGAACCGGGGTGTGAGGGAGACAATGGATTTGACAGATGAGGATTTGGAGAAAAAGTTATTGGTTATTTTGAGAGGTTGGGGATGGTTTTGGGAACTGAGTTGTGAGTCAGGAACTAAAAATGATATGAGTTGGTTTTTTTAATGTCTGACGTGACGTTGGTTTGTTTCCCGCGTTCCGAGGGGATTTGGGTTCTCTTTGAATCTGAATCAGTTACAATCCACTGATTTTCAGTGGATGAACAATTATAGCTACAGTTATAAGTATACTGCTGTGAATCAGTGGAAAATAGTAAAATTCAGATTCACTGTGGGAATCAGTGAAGTTCAAATGAAAAAATCAGCGTCGATATGATTCAATAACATTCATTATATTTGTAATAAATTATTATTTATTGCATGAATAAGAAATGAGAGTGAATGATTAATTGAATTTCAATTATTAAGTTGTTAATTCTACTAATTTTCCAGTGATTCTCCATCTCATTGTTTCAGATTTAGAAGCCTTCTTTAGTTCGTTCGTTTTTTTAGTCATTTTTGGGGTTTATATGATCCTCGAAAAATGCAAGCTTTTTTACATCGTTTTGCGTGTAAAAAGTTACCGATTTTGTTCACTTGTCTAAAAAGAACCATTATTTACCACTCGTGGAAAAAAGAGTGAAAAAAAATGCTTTCTCCACTAGTAGAAAAAGAACGTTTCTTTTTCCACTCGTTGAAAAATCTATTACTTTTTTCACACGCAAAAAATTAGGCAAATATGTCATTTCGAATCATTATAGAAAAACAGTCGCACGCCACACGTCAAAAAAGCGCGATTTCGGATTTGAGTGATCGTAACCTCACGCTCATTCGAAATCTGTCGCTTTTTCAACTTGTAGCGTAATATACTACATTTGACAAATGCAATAATTGAAGCAGAAATGACAAAAAGGGGGCGTGTTTATGATGTGAATACGATGGGACGCAAATGTGTGGAAGTTGGCATTTAACCAAGAGCCTTAACACTTGTTATGTTCAAAATGATGCATATCACAACAATATAGCTACATGTAATATTCATATTGTCGTAATACACACTACATAAAATTCTTGTGCTCGTGAGAAGCATAAAAATGTATGGCAGAAAATACGAACTCTGAACGAACCTTCAATATCGCATGAAGTTGGATAAAATTGATAATGGGGAAAAATTTTCAGACTTGAGTTTCAGTTCTCTACAGAAACAAAATCAAATTTTCGATTTTCAATTTCTGTATGAAAATGGATTAACAAAAATAATTTGAAATACCTAATGAATACTTTATAACTTTTTGAAATTCGCTGTTGTGTGATATTTGTATGCTTTATCCAAAAAACATAGAAAATTTCGTGGATTCCTATGGTTATGAAATTCCCAATTGATACAATCAGATTATTAAAAAGTTCAATACTGTGAAAATATAAAAAGAAAATAATTTTTTAAATTCTGAGACCGAAATTTATATCGAAATTTCAATTTAAAGATCGATTCCATTGAAACCTCGAAGTGCACGAACATCAAAACCGTATAATTTAAGGGTTTCTACTTCATTTATGAAACTGTAAAATTGTAGAATCCTATTATTCAGAATGACCTTTTCAATATTCCTTAAACATTGAAAATTCCTCCCCAGTTTCAACAAACTTTAAAAACAATTCTACTTCTTGCAATCTTAAAAAACGTTCACTTCCAAGTTTCTCCAAGATTCTAATTTTTAGATCGTGAATCCAAAGATATCTGAATCCCCAAAATTTAGAGCGATCAAACTGAATTTTCAAGAAAACTTCGTCACAAAATTTTTCCCACCCGAATTCTTTATCACAATCCGCAATAAATGATAACAAAATTTTCACAACTAGCCAGTATCGACCTCCGTCAGAATTTCGACCTTTCAGATCTCGAATTTGCTCTAAAAATAAAAAAAAAAGTTTCTAAAAGCCATTTCGACGTTTTTTCCTCTCGTATTTTTCAATCCCCACTAAATGATTACAAAATGCTGACAACCGGCCAGTTTTGACTATTCTCGAGGATTTGTTACCTTTGTTCTTTTTATTTATATCTGCTTTTTTTCGAAAAACAAACTTTGCTTTTCAGCAAACGGTGACCTTATTTCGAAAGTCGCGAATTGGCGAATTGCCGAAAGTGCCGAAAGATCCGTGTGGGGTGATTCGATCGATCCTGAGATATGCGAAACATTCGGTTATTATCGATCGATGAGATTTTTCCCAAAGAGCGTTGAACGTGTCGCGCGCGGTCTTCGATTCATGGGCACCAAATTAGATTGGTCTATTTTTGAGCCGCGCGAGCACTGTGTACGCTCGTTCCAGTTTACAGGCTCCTTGAGTACAACTCTCCCGGGGCTCGATTTAAAATGCGCCTGTCACGCTCGCGCCGGGCTCATTAAAAAATGAACCACCGCGGAACACCTTACGAGCCCTTTGCGCTCGAAGAAAAAATCACGGGAAAGTGGGAAGTCGCGACTCGATCGGAATGGGGGAAAATACAATAACGGGTATTGGCTACGAGGGAAATCCAAAAAACTCGCCCTTTTTCCAACTTTTCCCAAACGCCAAAAGTAATGGGATTCAATATTTTATTATATATATACTTCTAAAAACTTCTAAATACTTCTAAAAGTCAAGTCAAACGTGCATGTTAGAGGGTTTTTCGCATTTTACCGCGAAACGGTGACGATTTAAGAAGTTTAGCTCGTGTACAAAAATGATCCTTATCAAATTATGCACAAAAATGGTCCTTGTCACTTTTTTCTGTACACAGTGGTTCTCAGTCTACAAGCACTCAAAGATAGGGGTAGTTTTTTGTTTTTTGTTAATTTACACTATTTATTGTGGGAATCACTTCGTGAGTTCTCAAAAAGAGAGACATGAATGTTTTTTCTTTAATTTTTACTCTAAAACTATCAGTAATTGCGGAATTAAATTTTGGGTTTGAGTTAGCAAGAAAAACTACCCTTATATTGGAGCGCTTGTACTTTGAGAACCACTGGTCATGAAAAAAAGTGGTAAGAACATTTTTTGTGCGAAATTTAATGAGGATCATTTTTTTGAATAGAATAAAATTCATAAATCGTGGAAGTTTTGCGGTTAAATGAGAAAAACTGTAAGTGTGCTCGTTAGGGGTGGCTTTTGAAGGTGCCAGGCTCTAATTAAATTACGGGACATCCTAGAATATCGAAATTCATCACTTTCTACGACAAATTCAGTACTTATTTATGTAAAAATTTGCGAAGGTTCTAGGAATCTCTAATCTCTAAACCGTTAATGATTTAAAAAATTTTTGTAAGAGTATGTGTACATATTTTACATACTTTCTTAAATTCATATGTAGTTATCGATCGAATTTTTTTTTAATCTGAACATTTTTGGAACATTCCTGAATGTTCAACACTTCCGAAAATTTCTTAAAAGAACCAATTTTTATGTAAAATTTTCGGAATTTCAAGAAATTGAAAAAAAAATTTCCGATAAGAGTTCCATATTCTCGAAAGTTGAAACTTTTTCTAAATTGTTGAAAATTAAATAAAAAGAAAAAAATAAGATGTAGCTTTTCAAACTCATCACTTTCTAAAATTTTCTGAAACCTCCCAAAAATTCCAAAAATCGATAATCTAGAATCAAGTCAATCAGAAACGTGACCAGAATCATTTCTTCACAAGAAACGAATCAATTCGCAACTTCCCTGTAACGTTCGTTCGATTTTGCAAATGCTAAGGACTAACAATAAAACTGTTTCGTAATTTCGCAACAGATTTGTGGGCACAATGGTGTTGCGTTGTTTCGTTCCCAGTGACGCGTACGAACTGTCGTCGATGGAAAGGGCGTGAAAATTGAATAAAATATAGCTGGTTTAATCGCGAACGAGGGAATAAATTCACGAAAATTACCGCGGTCTGAATTTACGATCATTTCCATGGTCCCGCGTCCGTTATGCTCGAAAATAGAAGCTGTTACAGACGTCATTGCTTCGTGTCACTGACAAGGATGAGAAGATAATGCTATTAACGTTTATTTCCAACCGCTCGAATTGTAACGCGCACGAAACATTGTTTCGGCTTTGCTGCGACGAATTAATGACTAGTCATTTTTTTGGAAAAGAAACAACTTCTTGACTGCACAGTTTCAATGTTCACATTTTTGAACTCAGTTTATATACATATCCCGAATAAGATTGAAAATATCGGAAAATGATGTATTTGCTGAAATCACCGTAAATTTCAAATAATTTTTAAAACTCTTTGAGGTTTTGACTAATTTTCAAAAATTTCTGAAAAGAAGTCAACATTTTTACTGATTTTCTTAAAAATACTCAAAAAACTTCAATTTCGATATAATTGTCCAGAAAGTTTTTAACAATTCGACCATCTGCAACAATTCTCAAAAATGCTTGAAAATACTCACGAATCGTTTAAGATTCCCTCATGAGGAAAACAGTATGGTTGCCACATCCATACAAATACTAACATTTATGCCAACTATATTTATGGTTTCTGCAACCAAACTTCAAGTTCCTGTAACCTCTTCAAAAGTATCTAGCTTACGTGACAGTCAATGGTGTGCTGATACTTTGGATATGGTACCACCAACCATATACATAGTTGGCGCAAATGTTCCTATTTATATGGTTGAGGCAACCATACTGTTTTCTCCGTGCGAGAACTTTTGAAAACGTTCGGTACATTTTTTTTATTTACGTAAGATTTTCAATGACCCTAAATTGCGTGATTTGTGCACGACCCCAAAGATCAAGAAAACTATAGACGCCTAACAGAAAACATAGATTTCCATGAATATTCGTGTAGTATTCGTATTTGTTGACAGAAAACAGACCAACAAGCGCCAAGTGAAGAGACATGTCTCGGCCGATACTGAGCAGGCCGCGTACTCGCGTTTACGGGTGCAATTACGACAAGGGCGAGTCGTATTACAAGCCCATGGTCGACCATCTGGACCGCAAGTACAGCCCCAGGCCCCTATTCTCCGAGCCCAGGACGTCCTTCGCGGACGAGGTCGCCGCTCGTCGCAGCGACATCGGTAACATCTTCAGCCGTTTTCCAAAATGGTTTTGACGAGGATTGTACGCCCCCCAAACACCCGTCACCACCATCGCTCTTCATTGCTCCCCACCCCGGTTTTTTCCGCAACTTTTTCATCCCCCCACCAAATTTTTCACTAGCATGAAACTCATTTCGTAGTCGAAGCGTCGAAACGCTTTTAGACAATTAACGATACAAATATCAATGATTTTGTTCACAACAGAATAAAAAAGTGAAACCTCTTTGGGTGGACTATTTGGGGGAAAATATGAAAATAATGAAAATAAACAAAAAAATAGAGGGTAATTTGGGGAAATTCATGATTGACTCATTGAAGATTATATCGATTTGAAATTTGAGAGAAAAGCTGCTAAAGATGTTTCACTTGTAGAAAGGAGAATTTTGGGGTTGAAGGGAACGACGTTGTTTTTGTTGTTGCTGGATTGTAAATAATATGAACTCGTTCTGTGGTTTCCTTTGGGATTTGTGTTTTGATCTGGGTTTTGTGGATTGTTGTTCATGATCATTGTATAAGGAATTGTTTCTTATTAATAAAGTGGAATTAATTGTGGCTTTTGTATGGAATTTGAGGTATTCTTGTTTCGTCGTTGGGGATTTGGATCGGTTTTGGGGCGATGTTCGATGTTTTTTGTTGTTGTGGAAGTCTTGTGTTCAGTGTGTTTTGAAATGTTGTTTGAAGATGTTGTATGTTGGAAACAATTATTTCAGTGATGATTAGTCATCAATATCGTTATATTCTGGGTATTTATGGTGAAAAAAGTTTTCATGGTTACGTAGATATACTTTGTTTTACACCTTTTGGCGAAGAATTCATGGATATCAATTGTTTTTCAGAATTACGGCATGTCTAATGAAAACAAAACTCATAAAATAATATGGATTTTTATGTTTGAATTATTTTTAACAATTAGAGAATTCTTTACTAACCGTGGTAATAAAAATACAGATTATTCAAAAAAGTATGAATAATCGAAAATTTATCAAGCTGTATGACCTATGCAAAAAATTACGAAAGCAGAAAAATGATCGATTCAGGACGTCTAAAACCAGAAAAATGACCAAAACACTCAGAATTTTTCAAAAGTTCCAAGTACATATAAAAAAAAATGAATATCTAATAATATCCGAAATTTATGCAAAAATCTTCGAAACTTAGAGAAATTCCACATTTCTTCACTCCCCTTCACCATAATGTATTTTCCCTTAATAATAATGATTATTATAGGATTATATAATTATTATCTCTTAAATAAAATCTGACCTGGGTAATAATAACCATTTCGCTCCTCGGAAACTGAATTTCGAACCTCTCTTATATCAAAATAAATCACGGAAATAAAAAAAACCCCGAATCATCATCGCGACATATTTCTCAAATAGCCTTGACCCACATAACATTCTTCTGAGTCGAAGGTTATTTCCGCAATCGCAGACCTTTGACAGTGTATTTCAGCACGCGAACGCTGCTCTGAACTGCGTTTCTTTTCGCGTGCGGAAAAAAGTACAAAATGAGGCGAGTTGGAAGACTTGGAAGAGATTCGGGTTTTTGTCGAATTGCGATAACTTTCGAAAAGTTTGCGACTTGTAAAATCGTTAAACTACGGCAAACCCGATGTATTTTTGCGTTCACTCTGGGGCCACGAGCGAGTAATTTCAATGTCAATTACGAGAAAACGATATTTCGGGATTTTTCGAAATGTATGAAATGTGTTTGAGGAATTCGGAGGATTATTTATTTCGGCGATGCTTCGTCACGCTTGCGTTTTGTCAATTCGAAACTAAAATATCCAGACGATAAACATCGCCGTCATGCAGGCGAAATAGCGTACGACTATATTTTTTTACATTATTTATAAACATTTTCCGGGTATGATTAAGAGGTGCGTGGGAGGTGGAGCGAATGCGCAGATTGCGGATTTATAAAAATGAAGAGTTTTGGAGGAAATTTTGTGTTCTCTGCTTTTTTATGCTATTTTTCATATTATATTAAGGAAAGAATACACTGAGAACAATGGTTAAGTAAAAATGACTAAATTCTTATAGTTGTTTGTAATTTTATTTATTCATTTCGACTACAATCAGGTTACTGAATTTCTTCATTAAAATCAACTATATATCTAGTCATTTTTATTTTTGCATTAAATGGTAGTTATTTTTACTGAACTTTTTTCTCAGTGTACTACGAAGAAATTCGAAATCTTGAATTTTATTTGAATTCAAGATTCGAACGGATTTTCAACGTTTTTCAATGTTGAGGTGACAAATCTTGAAAGGATTTCTCGCAAAATTTTCATTGGAGGAAATCGTGTGTCCAAAAGAGGGAGAACAGTGGAAGAGGCTTATGTTTAAATCGTTGGTAATCAAATATTCATCGCAATGTTCTAATGCGAACGAAAAGTTTTCTTTCTTCTGCGACTGGAATTGGTTCTGAATAAGATAACATTCTCTCTGTTGAAAATTTTATCATAAATTATCTTTTTTTTTACGATTGGCTAAAAATTCTCGCTATTTTATAATTGCTTTATGTAAAAAAACAACACACTTTTGAGTAACGAGGATGATTTTTCTCATGTTTAAAAGCTTTATAAATTCCGAAAACATCGCTAACTTATTGTCTCATTTTTCGAAAAAATTCTACACTTTCGAAATTTCAAAAAAAGTCTCAATATTTTAATTGTACACATTTTTGGATTCAGTAAAACTCCAAAAAATTTGCCTGAATTCAAAAATTTTCATATTTCCAAAAAATTAGTTAAACTCGACAAAATGCAGTTCAACTAATGTAAATTTAAAAAATATCAACTTTCAATCTACGTACATTTTTCGATTTTGGGGTCGTCCATAAATTACGTAGGACTTTTGAGAGGGGGAGGAGGTCAGCAGATTTCTTACTAAATCTTACGAGGGGGGGGGGGGGGGGGGGGGGGGGGTACGAGGATGCTGGAGCGGGGGGGGGGGGAGTTGGGTGTAACAGTGATGAATTAAATTTGAACAGTCGATAGTCAAGAACGATAAAAAACATTTTTTGTTCAATTGAAAAAAAATTTTCCCTTAAAAGAATTTTTTGTATTGAACTTTTCATTACAAAAAAAACTTGATTAATGCGGCGATGTTGAAGTTCTTAGTTCATTCACTAGTTAGAAATTTTGTAATTGAGTTTTTCTTCGCAATGTTCTGATGTATTATGTATGTAACATTATAGAATATAGTAATTCATCCATGAAGAACTCCATGAATACATCACATTAAAAATTTACGTTTTTCACGTCTAGTTTCACCATATAAGTCTTACGTAAGATTTCCGGGGGGGGGGGGAGGGAATTCTTAAAATCTTATGAAATCTTACTCGGGGGAGGGGGGTGTCAAAAAAATCGTAAAATCGTCTTACGTAATTAATGAACGACCCCTTTCGACAAACAAACAAAATAAATTGTTTTACAATTTCCTGGAAAATCAACAAACAATTTCATTGTTTTCCACTGTTACCATGACTTTGTAACACCCCATATAAACCAGTAATTATCAGTCCAGTATAATCAAAAATTACGTCAATCCAAAAAAACTCATCTTCCAGTGCAAAACCCATTCGCGCTTCTTTACTTCTCTCCACTTTTTTCCATCCGGCAACCATCGCTCGATCCAAAACCG
>JAPYZK010004615.1:0-21468 GCA_030522785.1 Platygaster equestris
TGCAAATGGATACATTTTTCAAGACTTTAAGATCTTAACCCGAGATTGTAAAATAATTGAATTATTACGAAAATTGTTGCTGCAAAATGTGTGACTTCGAAATGTTGAATGAAGTTGGATACAGGAAGTTGAATCTCGAATTTCGGTAAATCATATTCGGAAATTCCAAAAACTGTAGTGAATACCAAGGAGATTAGAGGCTTTGATTAGGAAAAATACAAATTTAGAATTTCAATTTCCACACTTTTAAAATAAAACAATGGATTGTAGTTGAAAATTGAACTTGGAGAAGAACAATATTTGCGAATTCCAAAGTTCGAGAGTTCAAGAAATTAAGAACGTTTAAATTAAAAAATGATTAATGTATGTAACTGAGTAGAAATTCACGAATCGTTGCAATCTTGCGTGAAAATAATACATTCACGCTATTAAAAAGACGCGTTGGTGAAAATGTCCTTTCAAGTTACTACCCCACACTCGCTCGCATAAGTTATAAAATAAGTATTCTCTAACACTTTCATCACCAGCACCCACTACCAGTACACCACTAGTAGGGTTACCCTTCAATGGGGAAGATAAAAAGAGGAGGAGATGAAAACAAGCGATATCATGGGTTTATTGATTTGCTTTCACTGCGGGAGTGAGTTTTTTCGTCCTTATCAAACTCTGTGGTTTCTGCCTCCCACATTCTCAGATTGCATCAAGCGGCAATCGGTGTCTGAAGAAAGTGGGGCTCTTCTTTTATCGTTACATTAGCTCGATCACTCTTTTATCGGAATTCGGAGCTGAAGCAACAGGATAATTGGCAGCTAAAATGAAACTTCTAATTCAATACGATATGTCCCATAGATCCTTCAACTTGTATTATTATTATTATAATTATTTATTATCAATTAACGGACATAGCCCAATATACATACGTAGAATAAGAAGATATGGCGTGATATAGACTTCATATATAAATGCAACTTAAACATTAATTAATAATAGATTTAATTATATACAAGTTTCTTTCATGAAAGGAGTAATATGAGTCGAAGGGCTCTAAACTATCTCGCAAATTGTTGATGGTTCGAAACGATACAAAAGAGATTTCAGTCTGTTATAAGAAACGTCGAAAAGATCAACTCTAGTGTTCCAAAAATTGCCCAGGTCACGCAATCTACCTATAGAGTCACAAGATCTTAAACTTGCTCTACGTATCTCCATATAAAACAGAGAAAAATTACGTAACTAACGTTGAGGGACGTATAAACCGAAAAGCGAGAGTAACTCAGGTGATGGTACATGACCACTGACAATTTTGGAAAGGAGGAGAATGTCGTGAACAACTCTACGATGCCTGAGCGGTTTAATATTGTACCGCACTTCAATATCGCCATACTCGTGGCAAAATCTGTTCATCGGAACACCGTCCAAATAAGTCAGTCTGGGCAGGAAACGATGTTGCACAGACTCGAGTTTCTTTATGTCGACAAAAGTAGATGGAGATCAAAGGACAGAGGCATATTCAAGCAAAGGACGAACCAGTGATATGTAGAGTAAACCGTATGTTGAAGCGGTTTGAAAATTAAACGAGGTACGATTGATGAATCCCAGTAACCGATAAGCCTTCTGAACGATCGTATTAAGGCGAGAAGAAAAGGTGAGATCACTGGAGTAGACAAAACCGAGGTCTGACATTTGAGTGACAAGTTCGAGAGTATGCCCACCTATACCACCTATAGTGTAAGAATTGTTGATAGGGTTTCTGTCCCTGTTGAATGTGACCAGAAAACATTTAGTGAGATTTTGTATTGTATACCGGGTCAATTGATCGGGCATTTACCATCAATTTTTCAAAAATCGTAAAAACTTTGGTGACCAAATATACTGCAAAGTTTGGAATATCAATATTTTTTATCAACATAAGTGGATTTCAACTCGAATGTACAAAACACTGATTTCGAAGATTTCTCCTATTTTCGGCTGTATCTTTATTTACTAGACGATCAAAATTCAGTCATAACAGTTACAGAAAAGTGACGTAATTTTGAGAAAAATTTGGTATCGACAGGTATCAGTAAAAAAGCATTGTACTGCATTTTTCATAGTACTATAAGAAACTGTATAATGTTTTAAATCTTTGATATGAAAGTGCCAATCATTTCAATAATTATTGGCTTTGCGCCTGAAGTAAAAAATATGAAGCATAATACGACATGGTCACACGATATATCTATAGAATATACATTGAAATCAACCGGGAATACACATCATATAATATGCGTCCAGCTAGTTACCTACACAGCGTAATTCATGTAGGGTGCAGGTCACGTGTCCGCATTAGCTTGGACGAAACTCGCCGTCAAAAGATATTAAACTACAGACATGACGTAGTTTTTCATTTCACCAAGATGTAATAACAAGGGTATAGTGCTTTGAAAGGCTGAAAGAGACAAGTCACAAAGTAGTCATCTTCTGATACAGTACACATCGATAATATTTCCTGACTACAACAGCGTGTGTTCAAGAAATACATTAATTCTGAACCATTCACAAATATATGCGAATTCAAAGCCTGAAAGGCAATGACATGAGTTGAAATTCACCAATCGAAATAAAAACAAATTTTATGAAGCGTGAGTTCGAAGGGGTGGGAAAATTTTTGGCCAATCAACCTTACATGGTTTTCCAGTTCACGATTGCCTGGATTTGTCTTGATTATTATACTCGCTCACTCGAAAAGAGGAAAATTCGCAATTGGAAGATGGAAATTTCCAAAACCCTAAAAGCTCTTTAATTTGTCATTTCGGATTTTGAATTTCTGGGATTGTACAGTGCGTCGTACAGCCACCAAACGTGCAGACGGTAAAATTACTTTAGAAAATATTATTCCGCAACAACAGAGTCGCATGAAATAACATGCAAGTTTCCGCGCTACGGAATAGCGCGAGCTTTGTAAAAAATGCCGGAGGGGACGAACAAAGATAAACGAAACAATGCGTCGGAGGCGACGCATATGGGCCTGCGTGACTGATATTTTCCGAGCCTCTAATATGTACCAATTGTGTAAAGTTAAAAAATACGGTGCACACAAATATTGCTCACAGGCAACAAAAGGACGCTTTTTAATTGCGCTTTCTACTTCTCGTTTCCCTGCTCGTTCATTTCCCTTTTCCTCGCTCCTTCGCTGGATCCGTTATCTTGGGCCGTCATAAAGAATTACGATAATGGATTTGGTCACGATTTCGAGGCCGTTTCGGATAGAAAAAAAAACTGTCAAAAGCGTCTGCAAATATCTCGAGAGCTCGAGGGATGATTCCGAGAAGAAAGCCAAGTTAGAATTCAGCCCTGTTCTCGGCCGTTTTCGCACGAACGAGCATCTCACAAAGCGCCTGGAAATCGAATATTTTTCCCTCCGCGAAAGCAACGCAATGCTCGTATAATCGCATCCAGCCGAATTATATCGATAGCGAATCCACAAACACGTTATTTTTAAAATATTCCGATTTTTCTCGGGGTCGTTCGTGCACGAATTTGAAATACAAATTACGGATTGAGCCCGGGAAGCATCGTACGTACATGAAAATTGCAGGATTTGCTGACAGTGTCTTGAGCCATTTCTTGACCGCGAAGCGGTCAAGAATTTCAATTCTAGCCTATGTACAAAAATAATCCCTACAAAATTTTGCACAAAACAGGTTTCAATTAGACCGTGGTTCTCAAACTACAAGCGCCCTAATATAGAGGTGGTTTTTGTTGCTAATTTCCACCCAATATTTAATTTCATGTATACTCATAGGTTAGTACTTAAAATTGGACAAATAGTTTTGTTGAATTCTTTTTCAGAACTTGTGAACTGATTCCCGCTATGATGGGTTTGAATTAGCAAAAAAAATCTACTCCTATCTTGGGACGCTTGAAGCTTGAGAACCACTGTACATAAAAAAAGTGGTGGCAACTTTTTTTTTGCAAAATCTTATGCTAATTTTTTTCGCACATGGGTTCCAAACGCGAAATCGTCGCTGTTTTGCAGTAAAAAGCGAAAAACTGCGGACGTGCACGTGGGGGGTGGCTTTTAGGGGTGCCAGGCTCTATCAGTCCCAGACAAGCCCGTCGAGAAGGAATACGGGCCCGGGGGTTACAACATACGGGCCCCTTTATCTTTGGAAAAATTTTAAAGCATAACAAAAATTCTTCCAAAATTGATCACTTTTCAGCCTCCACATCTTAGCAATTTTTTCGAAAAATCGTGCAGCACTTTTTTCTAATGTAGTTGTACAAGATTAACGTTTTCGCCAAAAATCCGGGCCCCTCCCGGAAGTCCGGGTCCCGGGGGAAACCCCCCCCCCCCCTGTCGAAGGGCCTGGTCCCAGAAGAGCAAATCTTTGAATTCATTCCAATCAATAACCTATTTTTTCTTGAATTTGCCGATAATTGGCACTTTTTGCGACTTAAAAGCGGAGCGGAAATGGCTCTTTTCCGAACGGTGAATGGCAGCGGAGTGAAATGGATTCCATTTCGCTCCGCCGGAGTGAAATGAATTCATTTCGCTCCGCCGGAGTGAAATAGACTTCATTCCGCTCCGCTATAGTCGAGAGTGGAGCACAACAAATAAGATGGCGAACTTGGCATAGCAAAAGAGTATCGAGGCAGCGGTGTATCGATTCAGGAAAGAGCCATCTCCGCCCCGCTTTTTCGGCACTACAAGCGCCAATTATCGGCAAATTTCATAAAAAGTACTATATGCAACTCGAAGTGGATGCTATTTCACTCTGCGGCAGTTTTTGCGGCCTCGAACTTCGACTTGGCCGTCAAAACTGCCGCGTCGTGAAATAGCATATTTCCGCTCCTCGTTACATAATGTACTATTTCGTCCAATTTCACTGTACTAGTACTGAAATGTTATTTTCTCCATCAAAATTCTGTTAGGTCCATGTTGTCCTTGTTGTTAATCCTGCACTGCTGAAGCCCATTACAAGCGAAGCTCAGATGTAAATGGCGCAAGCGTCACGGAGCCACGGGGAGACGGAGAAGGTTCTCCAGTACGTGCAAAGGCGAAAAGTTTGAAACATTGGGAAAAGCGGGCATGCATGGCGAGAAAGAAGGGGTTGTGCTTGCAGGGCAGTTACTGTTACGCTTCCGCTACCCCCTAGCAAGGGCGCAAGCTCGTCATTCCAGCGGTCCTCCCACCGTTCTCCATTGGGAGGAGCTTTTGCGTTCGCCAATACATATCCCGCCGAGGGGAATTCAGTCCTTCGACGTCCTAAACGCGCGCGAAATATCACCTTCCCGCGTTACGCCACAGCGGATTTTGCGGATTTTCCGAGATACGAGAAAAATCATCTTCGCGCCGCGAAAGACGTTTTAAATCCGCTGTGCGTGGATCGAAGGACCGAAAAATATTGGGGGGGGGGGGGGGGGTGTATGGAATTAAAATTGAGATTTGAAGATAACTGATTTTTGATTCGACTGAAGGTAGTGATGAGCGAGCGCGTAAGAGCCATTCTGTAAGCGCGCACGGGACCGGACATTTAATTGTCGTTCCTAGATTCCGTTGCGATTAACCCGAATGTAATGTTTTAACATTGCGTCCTTCCTTTCGTTCTTGGGCAATCGCGTGGTAATAACTATAATGGGAAATGCCATAAATTGCGATATTTAACGTTACGCCGTTGATGACTGCGCACTCGTGGTCAGTGGTATCGCGGCTTGATGCGAAGCCCGAACTAATGATAGACGTCGCGGAAATCATTCGGTCGCTGGGTCATGAGGAAGTTCTGGGCAATCGGACGGTTCCGGAAGATCGTTGGATTGGAGAACGGTAGTGTTAAGGTACATTTTTCACGGTGGAAAATTCATTTTTCTACAAAAAATAGAGCTTTGATATTATTCAACCGTCGAATTTGTATTACCTCGCTCAATATTTATTGTATTGTAGAATCTTTGGCGGGTATTTTAAATTTTGTATGTGTACTGATTTTTATTTTGATTGATGATTTTGACTTCGGAGTTGCTGCTCGATAAATGTACGAATATCGAAATTTTAGGATTTTTTTTTTTGCAAAAGTTAAATTCGAATGATTTGATGGTGTGTTTTTTCACGGTCGACTAAAAAGCTTGAGGACAAGTAACTAAAATAGTTTCGAAAAAACTTGATCACATATTGTAGAAACGACTTTCAAAACACATCAACAGTGACGGCCAGTTTATATTTGAGTCGAATTGAATGTTTTCGTTGAACCCAAAAAAATTGTTTGCCACATTCTCATTGATATTCCGAGTGTATTTCCAATGTCATGCAAATGCAGATATAGATCTACTTTCATAAGTTTAATGCAATGATAAAATAATCAGACGATTTTTTTCGGGAAAAGAACATTTTCATTAACTTTCATAAAAAATACATGATTGATATTTTTCCTTACGAATGTTCACTAGCAAAATCAGAGAAGAGTGCAGAACATGCAAAAAATTGAGTTTTTCACAGTCATGATTCATACATCAAATTTTACAATGATGCAGTTTCAGAAAAATGTAATCATCATTGTACCGTCATCTTACCGTCAGTTTGGATTATGGTGATTAATAATGGATCGATAAATCGTTGAATTACGAGTATCACCAAGTTATTAAGATAAAGATTTTTATCTTTTGAGGTACAAGAAAAAAATACCCCTAGTTACTCTGATCCTTATAAAGTACCTTATAAAGCACTTTATAAGACGACATTATATAAACTTTATAAAAAAAATTTCAAAGCATAATATTTAAACATTTGCCAACGCACAGATTATGGTACAACGATGGTACAATGATCGAATATTTTGATGCACAACTTTTTTATTTTACAATCAACTATCGACATATTGACGAAAAATTGACAAAATCAAAAGCCATGTGGAAAAGACTCTCCAAAAACCAAGCTTCTTCATCCCAGTGAAAATGCTTTCACGTCGAACGAAAATCTTTGCGAGTCGAAAAGACTTCTCCAACAATGAGAATGCTTTCACAAACGTACTCGAGTTGTGGACCGGCAAGATTTACCACTTTACATCGATGAGCAGTGCCAGACTATTCGCCTTTCATTCACGTTCGCTTTCAGTTCGCGTCGAGCCGGTCGAGCCACGCATGTTTACGAGCTTTCTTTCTACACCGGCGACGCGTCAATTTCAAAGCGAATATTCGTCAATGTTTTTGTGCCCCGGAAAATTTCATCCCTGATCAATTTCGGTAGTAAAAAGTGCCCGTTCTTTTTCTGTTTCGATCTAGATCAAATGTGAACGCGCGTGCGAACACTCGCGTGTTTTTCGCCACGAAACTTGCGCCGAAGCGGCGCCGACAGCTCTCAAAAGAATTCCATCATCGGCTGTGGGATTGTGAAAAATGGAGGCTATAAGACTGCGTTTCATTTATAGCGTTTTCTTCTGCATTTACGTGGGATCGCATTTCGGTGAGTTTTTGCTTGTTTTATAGTGACGCGTTAAATTCATGTAACCGTGGTATGCGGCGGTCGACTCAACCCCAGCCGTAACGAACTTCACTCTTTCAGTGGAGTTTCGGTGGAGTAACAGTGGAGTTACCTTTTTTGCACTGAATTTCCGATGGACACTCAAATTTCCGCGCAAATTCAATTTCAGTAGTGTTATCTGGAGCAGAATACAAAACTGTAGCTAATGTGAGGAAAATAATTAATAAATAATAAATAAAAATTGATAAATATCAAAATAATGTTATATAAACTATCTACGAATAAATAACTCCTTATTATAAACTAATTACACAAGCTACACATTCTGATTCAATACGAATATTAATATAAATTAATTCATATTTTTCAAATTTCACGAGATTTTTTGTACCCCACCAAAACCCCACTGCTACGGTGGAGTTTTAGTGGAGTTTCGGTGGAGTCCGTTACGAGTGGGACATCGTGAAAGCGATTGAAATCAGGGACACATTTTTCTATAATCATTGAAATCATTCGACCTATATCATTTCAAGGGAAATTTTATAAAGAATTATGATAGGTTTTGGAAATAATTTGTCAGGAGTCAATTTAGGAGGAGTAGACATTAATGAATACAAATTAATTGAAAAAATCAACGAAATGTATTTTTAGTATTAACCTCGGTGAAATATATTTCATAAAATGTATAATATTGATAGAAAATTGCATGGACAAAGAATAAGAGCGAATAATTCAATTTGCCAATTAGTTATTTCACTGGTTATGCAGTCCAATTTCAAAAATCGCAGAAATCAAATAAAAATCAATTTTACTGATTCAGATTTAAAGAGTACTGGAATTTTTTTAATTGAAAAAAAGGGAGGGGGGATGTAGTACCTCCCTTATCCCACTGCCTAATTAAAAAATTCCGCACTCGAAAGTAAAAAATGTTGCCGTTAGTTATTCTGACATCTTTGAAATATAAAATAATGTTTATGTACC
Organism: Platygaster equestris; assembly: GCA_030522785.1. Lineage (NCBI taxonomy): Eukaryota > Metazoa > Arthropoda > Insecta > Hymenoptera > Platygastridae > Platygaster > Platygaster equestris. The sequence goes on from JAPYZK010004615.1 coordinate 8,435, forward strand.
GTAATTAATATTAAGACAGGATAGCTGAAATTCCTACAAAATAAAGTTACATAAAATGAATTCTCGACAAAAAAATCACTGAAAACTGAAAAATAAGTTTGCTTTGAGTGACGCCATAAAACCCGAGAAAGTTACTAAGCTCATTACATGAACAGTAAGGAGGACAAAAAACCGAGGTTTTCAAACAACTCCTTCAACATGTTTCATGGATGACTATATTCCACTAATTGGGATAATAGGATTTGGTCCAATTAGTAGCTATTGGATGCAAATCGAAACATTCTAATGAAATACATACATATACTCGGTTTGTTCATTGATCCAGTATTATTACTAATAATAGTAATGACATTGACAAATTATCGAGGTTACAATTTTTTTTTTTATTTTCTACGAAATGCAATAACATCTAAAAATCTGAATTTTCGTGTTGTAATTTGAGAAACGTAATGGGCGACATAGGACAATGAAAGAAAACGACTTTTGCGTAAGTTCCTTGTAAATGGGCACGTACACAATCGTCGTAGTTACTACTATTTTAATTGCATAACAGCGCGTATCGTCTCGTGCTCGGTATTCCCTTCGGGCAGCGGGAGCCATGGCCTTCTTTTTGTTTGCGAACTTTCACCGAGTACTTTTCTAATAACCAGTTTGACCGGACGGGCGTGATCATCATTGGTCATGTGAGCCGATCTGCTTTGTCAGCAGAGACGTAACTATAATCATTTTTTGGACCTCATTCCGTAATTTCGAATGATATTCAATTAAAAGGGAAAACGACTGATCTCTATTCACACACATGTGTATAATAGAGATCAGTGGGGAAAACAACCCCCATAATAGACACACGAATTATGAAGAAATGTTCCCACTTTGTAAATCACTCGAGTAATAATTGCGACGCGTTGGCTTTTTCCATAATAACTTGGAAACTAAATTACTAGTTTTTTGACATTCTCTTGACTGCCAAAGAACCTTGGGGTTAGGAGGGGTTGAAATTGACTCGATTTTGATGGATGTGATAGGGAATAATATCAAATTTTTCGATTTGAGGATCTAATTAATTTGACTATTTTGTTGTTTTTGTTTTACAAAATGAATTCAAAGCTACATTACTCGTTTTTGGTAGTTTGTCGATTAGCATACGAACTAGGATTGGAAATCGATATAAATTACTCCGATTCCGACGAGTGCATACATATAATAGGGGATTTATTGTACCAAACTTTTAGGTTTGCTGAGTCGATTATTTTTACCGTTTTCACACAAATCTGAATTCTAGAATTAATTCTGAATGTATACCTTCGAAACTGGCCCCTGCTGGGTCACGAGGAATGATATAAGATTGCATATTATTGCCTAAGATTGAAATTTCGGAAGTTCTAAAAAGTTTCGCAAATTTCCGGAATTTTTGAGAATTTCTAGAACTTTTCAAAATTTCTAAAAGTGTGGAAAATTGTTGGAGTTTTTGAAAATTTCTAGAAATACTGTAATTTTTGGAAATTGTTCAAATTTTTCAAATTTTGCTAAGTTTCTGAAAATGTTCGAAATTTTTTGGAATTTACGAAATTATCCAAAATTGTTGGGAATTGTTGAAGTCTTTGGAAATTACTTAATTTTTGGAATTTGTTGGGACTTTTTCCAATTTCGTAAAATTTAAAAAAATTTTCCGAAGTCTTGAAAATAGGTAAAATTTTTTCAAATTTCCCGAATTTTTGAGAATCAATATTTCCAAAATTGTTGAAAATTGTTGAAGTTTTCGAAAATTTTTGTAAATTCTCGAAAATTTTTGTAAATTCTGTAATTTTTGTAAATTGTTGAAATTCTCCAAATTTTGTTAGATTTTTGAAAATATTCGAAATTTTTCGGAATTTTCGGAATTCTCCAAAATTTCCAATATTGTTGAAAATTGTTAAAGTTTTTAGAAATTATGTTATTTTTTGAAATTGATAGAATTTTTTTCAATTTCGTGAAATTTTCAAAAATTTACCAAAGTCTTGAAATAGTTAAAATTTTTTCAAATTTCCAAAATTTTTGAAAATTTTACAAATTTCCAAAATTGTTGAAGTCTTGAAAATTTTTGTGACTTCTGTAATTTTTGTATAGATTTTTTAAAATATTCGAAATTTGTTGGAATTTTCGAAATTCTCCAACATTTTCAATATTGTTGAAAATTGTTGAAGTTTTTGAAAATTATGTAATTTTTGGAAAGTGTTGGAATTTTTTCAATTTTATGGAATTTTTGAAAATTTTCTAAAGTTTTGAAAATGGTTAAAATTTTTACAAATTTTCGGAATCATTAAAAATTTCCAAATTTATGTTCAAGTTTTTGGGAATATTTAGAAATCATATTCTCAAAAACTTCTGACATTTCTGGAAATATGCGGATTTTGTGAAAATTTTTTAAATTCTCCGAAATCTTCGACATTTTTGAAAATTTTCGGGATTTTCGTACATAATTGTTGAAAATTGTTAAAGTTTCTTTAAAATTCCTAATTTTTGCCAACATTTTCTAAATTGCAATTTCTAATTCACGATATTTAAGATTCTGATCGCTGTAATGGTAACGCAATGATATGCAATGTTATATCATCGCAGAACCTTGCTAATGACCCAGCAGGGGCACAAGAAATTTTGAAAACCTCCGATATTTAATATTCAAACATTTCGGAATTCAAAACTTCCAATTCGATGTTCAAAATTACCGAAAATATAAACTAGAATCAGAAATTAAAAAACTCATAATCATTATAGTTATATTTTAAATCGAAGAATTCTAAAAAAATCATGGCAGTCGCTCGTTGTAAAAACAAAAGCCGACTTTCTCACTCGACCATAAATAACGCAGTGATTCCAGCAATCTGCAAATTATGAGTATCAAGAAAGTTGGGAAGAAAAGTTAAATTCAAATTAATGAGCCATTAAGCAGGATCACAAGTCGTAACAAGTTGCCGAAACAGCGAAGCTTCATTAGATAAAGATGACAAATGCAGAAGTTGATATTATCGCAAATTGCAATAGTCAGGGAACGAGCTTGCAGCTAATGGTTTTCCCCCTATCTTTAGCCTTCCATGATGATCGTGTGATGTACACGAGAAATTTATGGAATTCGCCGCGCTCGACACAGCAACGCGGTCCCATTCGAATCAATATATGTGTTGACGAGGAAGAGGACGTGAGAACAACTATGACAACGACAGAATATGCTCCCATGGGGAGTTCATATCGCTCTGGAGCTTTGATCAATAGATATATACTCCGTCTCATGCATGTTCATTTGTAAGAAATATCAGCCGTTATGATGAATCTCGACGCATGTTTCCATGTCGTCAATTACGAGTTTTGCAAGTCTTTATCGAGATTTTTTCCCTCACTGTAAAAATGGTATCGGGAGGAGGTAATAGCGAGTGATTAATTATTTTGTGCAATTTACTGTTCTTCCATTTGCGAATTTTTGAGCATTCGATGGATTTTAATATGCAAAACAGATTTTATCAACTAATTGCTAATGAAGATTCATAGTTGCAATATAAAATAAAAATGCTTCATAAAAATTGTATTACGCCCCATAGAAATTTCAGAGCACACGTGTTCCACAAAAATCCTTCTGCTTCCCATGATGAACAAATAGGGTCCCTATATACAGTTTTATGAGAATATTATAGCCCTGCTTGGTCATTAGCAAGGTTGTGCAATGATATAACATTGCATATCATTGCATTACCATTACAGCGACCAGAATCTTTCAAATATCGTGCTGGTTTTTGTACAAAAGAGTATATTTTGAGTTTGCTGGGATCATACGATTGCAATTATGTCATTTTTCCAACATGTGATTGAAGATAATCTTTTGAGAGTTTAGAACGCATTGTACCACATACAAAATTTCAATTAATACTCGACATTCATCTAACGCGATCCACTTGTGATTTTTCATAACTTATCGATGACTGCCAACTATTGCCAACCCTTCATAATATGTACGAGCTTTATCACTGGCACCGCCTTTATTTTCAAAAATTTCAAAATTTTTCAACGATTCCGAACATTTTGAACAATTTAGAAAATGCTGGAAAAATTTAGGAGTTTAAAATAATTTCAACAATTTTCAACAATCGTGTACAAAAATTTCGAAAATCTCGAAATACTGCATATTTTCAGAAATTTCAGAAGTTTTTGAAAATAGCATGATTTCTAGAAATTCCCGAAAACTTTAACAAAAATTACGAAAATTGTGAACAATTCCAAAAATTTTCAAGAATTTTAACCATTTTCAAAACTTCAGAAAATTTTCAAAAATTCCACAAAATTGAAAGAATTCCAACATTTTACAAAAATGACATAATTTACAAAAATTTTCGAGACTTCCGCAATTTTCAACAATTTTGGAAATTTTGAAAATTCTCAAAAATTCTCAAAAATTTGAAAAAATTTCAACTATTTTCAAGACTTTGGAAAATTTTCTGAAATTTCACAAAATTGAAAAAAATTTCTAACAATTCCCAGAAATTACATAATTTCCAAAAACTTCAACAATTTTCAACAATATTGGAAATTTTGTAGAATTTCGAAAATTCCAAAAAATTTCGAATATTTTCAAAAATCTAAAAAAATTTGAAAAATTTCAGCAATTTACAAAAATTACAGAATTTTTAAACATTTTCAAAAACTTCAACAATTTTTCACAATTTTAGAAATTTTGAGAAGTTCAAAAAATTCTCAAAAATTTCGGAAATATGCAAAAATTTCGGAAATTCGCAGAAAATTTAAAAATTTTCAAAAATGTCGAAATTTTAATCTTAGGCAATAATATTCAATCTTATATCATTGCTTGTGTCTCAGAAGGGAGTAGATGAATTACAGAGTAGATCAGAATCCCATTAGGTACCGTATAGAAATTACCATGGGAATTTTCTGGTGTCCACAGAAATTATTCTGGTAGGACTTATTCAAATGTTCGGAATTAGAAGACAGTCCGATCATTCAAGTTTATAATTTGATGCCGTTGTCAATGTTAAAATATTTTAGTCATTGATATTGAATATTTAACGATGTTGAGCTGTTTCAAAACGCTCACGTTTAGGATTTTTGGGCGTCTGTTCTTCGTCATCATTTTTTTCACCTATGAACCGATGTTCCATAAAAATCGAATCCTATTTCGATTGAAAAAAAAACCAATTGTAATTCGCTGAAAAATAATTTTTTATATGAAAACGCACAAATGTATTGTAAAATGCGCGGCGATTCCGATATTGCGAAGGGGTGACACGGGGTGGTCTTAATGCATTTGGTGAGGTAGCTGTGGTACGCATCACCAGGCACCCTTTCTGCAGCCTCAGCACCATCCCCTTTCTTCGTCTAGCGCCTGCTTTTTCCTCCTCGTAAAGTAGGTTCTCTTGCACTTTTCTCCTCTCCAGCTTCGCCAGTAACCTTCTCCCACTCTACACCCTCTGTTTCCCTCTTCGTCGTCCCTTTGCGCGGGACTATAATGCTTCCAAAACGAAGAAGCGGCCAACCCCCTTTGGCATTAATCTCTTAGCGGGAAAACGTCGGGAAAATCATTTATATCCTGCTGCGGCACGGACAAGCCTGTGACTCCCCCGGAATCACAGCCTTTTGACAAGAATCAAGAAATTATCTTCTGCCCGAGCTTCGTTTGTTTCCGCGATCGATAATTTTCTTCTTTTTCAAGCTTCATCCCCGAATCTGATACCCCAGCTTGCCACTTAGTCTTATCAAGGTCTCCTTAATCTCCTTTCCCACCCTTTTTCTCGCCTTTAACAAGTTTCACTTTTCTTCGTACCCTCCCCGACTTTTTGCCTCTTTGAAAACTCGTTACGGAAGAAGCTTCCAAACATCCGCGTCTTAAATGTAATCAAATGTGAAAACTCATTGTTCCGAGCTTTTTATCTCCCTCCCTTCCTCCCATTCATCTCAACTTTGCCCTCGTCCGAATGATCTTCGAAATTTCCAGCACGGGTCGACTTTGAGGGTATTTCTCGTCTATAAATGATGCACGTGTGCTACCCCCGAAATTATAGATTTGCCTTGAAGATATGACGACGTTTTTTTGAAAATTCTGCGATAACTTTGTCTAAAAGCGTTTGCACGATTTATTTCCATGGATTTTGGGAAAACTGTTCCTTTGGGGAACGAGGCGCAATAAAGACACAGATGGTATTCGCAAATGGGAAAAAACGATGCGGTTCTTTTTTTCCTCTAGTGTCAAATCGTCGCATCAAGAGGCTACTTGGTCAGAAGCACTTAGAAAATCAATAGCTTAGCTCACTTGATCCAGCGTTGGCTGCTGCCAGGCCATATCTTGATTAAAATCAGTTTCACTGCTACTTCTCTTTCGCGTCTATCCCCGGTTTTCCCAACTTCCTCCTCTCCCTGGCTTTTCTGGATGAATCCGGTTAGTCTCATTAACGTCTAAGTCACCCGCCGTCGACATCGTTCCTAGCTTCCACCTTCCCTCCCTTGAAGACAATGGGCTCGCAATCTCCCGAAAAAAGAGCTTCGCCCCTACTCTCTCGTTCACCTATAAAACCCCTTCTGTTCACGGCGAACGTTTTGAGTGACAGCATATCATATTACGCTTCACCGCGAGGTTTTCCTCATTTCTGTTCTTGTTGTTTCCACTACTATTTATTATTGATGGTTGTACCCGTAGTCAAATGGGACCGATTCAATTGGGAAAATACAATTTATTCTTCACCGGCAAATAATGCGGAGCACTGATTTGATTAGTTTAAAAACTGTCTGCTGGAAATAGTCTATATTAGGACATGACATTCTGAAAATATTCCATCATCCAATTTCAAACAATTTTTTGATTTTTTTGAAAAAAAAATTTTTAATTTTTGAGCAGTATCAAAATTCAAAAAATAGTTATCTGAACTGTATAAATCTTTGCATGTTTTGTGTACACTTTTCATCCTATTGGTAAATGCAAAAAATTGTTTGATATCTTTATATTTTGCATTGTTTAAACAGCGTTACCTTACACCTGGTGGAAGAAAGGGGTAAAGAACGACCGAAAAGCGTTACGTAATTTATGAACGACTCCTAATAGAAATTTGACTATCGCAAACTAAGACGGTTGATTGACGACTAAGTAAATAAGAGTAAACATACAATAAAGCTCAAATATTGCCGTGGAAATGATAAAGTTTCCAAGTAGATTCAACATTTTTTCAATTGCGGAGTTGGTGTGTGCCTGGAGGTTCTGGAAAAGCGGGATATGATCCTAGAACTAGAACATGAAAGAGGGAGTAGTCCGGTCAACATTTGAGTCGAGTAAACAGCCCTTCGGCTCGTACGTAAGCCCTTCGAGAGTATCCCCTGATGCGTCGGAATAAGTCCGACGTGAATCACAGAGCTTTGCCGGGTGGAAAGCACATTGTGCTCGGCAGAAGTAAATGCGAAAGTAATAAAGACGGAACCCTCGCGTTACATCTTCAAACAAGCATTTATTAAACGCTGGAATTTAATGAATTCCGTATCCCAATGTGAAAAGGGCGTGAAAAATTCAACGCGCCCGGCAAATATGGACAATCATTGGCCGTAATAGAAACTGAGGGATAACAATCGCGAGTGGCTTTTTCTCCTCGATGTGATTTCTTATAGTGTGTTGTTCTCTCGCCTTTGCCATTATCGTCACGTTTCGCAGCTTAGCGAACGTCGCGATTTTTCTCGCTTCACGTTGCTGACGACGATTACATCACGAACAACAAATTTTGGGAGTATGAGTGTTTATTAACCGGCTCGAATAGCCTTAGACTGATTTTGATGTTTGAAAGAGAAAATTCTTCTATAATGTACGGAGAACGAATTTAAAATTCAACATTGAAAAAACTGGTTAGACGGGCGTTGAATATTTGGAATCGTAGGATGAACTGAATAGTATCAAAATTATTACGGAATCTCCAATTACGAAAATTACCCCCTAAAATTAAAGACGGAAATCTGTGGAATTTTAGAAATCGGATTCAAAATATTCTTCCTCGACTAATTTAGATCCCCACATTATGAAAATATTATAAAACCGACAAATCTCTGAAATTAAAATGTAATAGTATATTATGTTCCAAAGGGCAAAAAGTTTTATTGGACGAATGCGAGTTCATATTCTGAGGCGAAGCCGAGGAATATAATCGTATGAGTCCAAAATAACTTTTTGCCCTTTGGAACATACGATACTTTATACACCAAAGGCAATAAAAAGGTTTTTCGGGCCCGAGCAGGCCAATAAAAGACCGTTTATTGCACTGAGGTGTATAAAATATTAAAAGATATTTTCGTATAAGAGAATCTCAGAATCTAAATGTATGATTATAAAATTCAATCTAGAAAATACCTCATGGAATTAAGTCAGAATAACGAAATTCCGAAATCTGAGGTATCAAAAGTATAATAGTATATTATGTTCCAAAGGCCAAAAAGTTTTTTTGGACGAATGCGAGTTTATATTCCGAGGCGAAGCCGAGGAATATAATCGTATGAGTCCAAAGGCAATAAAAAGGTTTTTCGGGCCTGAGCAGGCCAATAAAGGACCGTTTATTGCACTGAGGTGTATAAAGAATATGAAATTGTTACTTACTTCCAATGTTACATACATTTGTCAAACTTTCGAGAACTTACGACGAATGGCATAAAAACGAGAAACGCAGGGAAAAGTGCTAGAAAAAATGCCGAGTTAGAAAGGGAAACATTGAGGAAGGCACAGTTTTCATGAGTAAAAGGAGAAACAATTACGATTGCAGTCCAGCATACGACTGGCTTTTAAAGCGGGGGTTGTCAGATGGATAACGATCATTGCATTTATCGTTACGTCACGGGCGTATGTATTATACAAACAACTGCATTAGTACCCGAAGCACATATGTGCGCGTATTTTCCGGACTTTTCTAATGGTCGCACGTTCTAATAGTCGCTGGAATGGCTACCATTACCAGGATGTGAAACGCCACTCCGCAGGCTTTGCCGAACGGGGTAAAATGGGGCTGACGAAACGTAATTCTCGGGGGTGGAGTAAAAGCCCCTAACTTAAGCGATTTAGATAAAGCCGTATTAATTGTATAATGTCCGTTTAACGACGCTTTTAAGGGGTGCAATAATACGTGCGCTAAAATAAAATTATTACATCGCGCATTCATTTGACTTTTTCAAAGGCGAGCTTCTCGTGATCGATAACGATTTATTATGAGGACGTTACATCATTATTTTGAATCATTTTCTATTCGAATTCAATTAATTCAGAATATCCAAAATTTGCAAAATTTTCAAAATCATTAGTTCTAAAGAATTGTCAAATGGTTCGAAATTTCTCATTATTTTTAAATTTTTCACAATTTTCGAACTTTTCGAAGTGTTGAATTTTCTACAATCTGCAGAATTCTCGAAAATTTTTAAATACTCTTGAGATTTAAAAAATTTTTTACATTTCAAAACGCTCGAAACTTCTGAAGTTTTTAAATACTTTAAAAATTTTCGAAATAATTGGACTTACCAAAATTATCGAAATTTTCAGATATTTAGAATAATATCTCGTGAAAAATTCTGAAATCTCATGAGTTCATGAGAATGAAACTAAATTTGGTATTTCGTAACGAAACGTTACCGGCATCATAGCGCGTCTGTTGTACAGAGCCAGTGGTGCATGTATTCCATCCATGGGTAGATATTATACTATTGTTACTATTGTGTAAACACGCAAAATGTGGGGGAATATTAATATTTCTTTGCATCATTTACATGATTCTTTCATATCGGACGAGTCTGATAATTTCTGATATAGCAACACGTTTTTGATTTTCGCATCATTTTTCGAAAATTTCTCATACTACCAATCCAATTGTTGCATCAACTGAAATTTCAATGACCTGTCGAACAATACGTGATTAAGTTGGAATAAAAAAGTGCGCTTTCACCACTGCACCGTGAAATGAGCATGATGTTTGACGTCTTTTCCAGGAAATGCAAGGACTGATCGCGTCGGTTATGGTAAGCCTATCGGAAATTTTTCAAAATCGGCACATCAGGTGCACGGCGAGGCGTTTGCAGTCGATGATTCGACGATATTTATAAAAAACTTCACCTATGACGGAACGTCCAGTACTGCTTATTTCTGGGTTGGGAATTCAACGCCGCCTTCTCCTTCAGGAATCCTCGTCTCCTACCCAGAAACTTATCGAAGGTGAGCTAATGTTTATAGGTGTTTTTTAAACTCAAATTCATAATGTATAGAATATATAAATGTGTGAATTAATAATGAACGATTTTAGATCCGAAAATTCAACATTTCACGATTCAAATAGAACATTTAAGGTAGCTATGGGTAATACCGACCACTTAAAGATTTTTCGTGTTCAATTGTCTTTTTCACATTGATTACTAATATTTTCAAGAACAAACGTTTTTCTGCTCATTGGGCAATACTCAAAAGTTATCAAATCATTCTTGAACTGAAAAAATTATCGAATTTTTTTTATAACAAATGAAAAAGGTAGAAATACACGGTTGCGGGTAGTATCGGCCACTTGCGGGCAATACCGCCCACTATTGGATTCACGGTTGTTTCGAACGCGAAAAAGAAAATGCTTTCGGATACGATTTAAGTTTGAACGCAGTAAGTATTGATTTTCAAGACTGATTTGCTCGGTATCGATAAAAAAAATGGAAACAAATCGTGGCTGATAATACCAGCGCACGCTGGCCGATATTCCCCACTATGGCAGTATTACCCACGTTTACCTTATCAACTTTTACGAATTTACGAAAAAGTTTTCGTAAGTTACGAATTCACAACCATTTAGAATCAAACATTTAAATTTTTATTTCTTGGATTTATGATTTTTAATGTCCACACGGAAAATTAGAAGCACTTAGATTTATCAGAGAAGAAATGTAGATATTTGTAAAATGTGAAAAATCCGGAGTTTAGAATCAGTCGAATACACAAATATTTAGATTTTTCGGATTCCTAGCTCGGGAACTTCTCGAGTAACAATTATTATTATAATCGTAATCCGCCTCGCTTTTCCTGCACAAAAATCAGAATTGCTCATAAGCAACGTGAATAATTAATTTTCATACGATTTTTGGATGATTATATACACCACCCAATCATTATTCCCAAAAATCTCAATTTGTTTGACAAATCAATTCCGAGGGGGGCCACCAAATTTCAAAAAGGACGGATAAAAAAATATAATGATATTCTTTGTCTCTGAAAAATTTTCATGTTTGAGAATTTCTGAAATTTCTGAATGAAGAAGAATCTATTCGGCTCGCTTTTCTTTTTCCACTCCCAAAACCGGTCTTTCAGTTTTATTGATCTTAATACACGAAAGAAACATTTTCAATTTCTTTCAACATCCGAAAAAATGCAGTATGACTCGAAAATGTGTGTGGGTCAATAAAAAAGCTCTTCTCAAAAAACATGGAAATTTTATCGATGAATTTCGTAACTGGCAATTTGTTATGTTTTTCCAATTATTGCGGAAAAATAGTGATTTTGTGTCAGTTGATTTATCAATGAATTCTCACATGAACAAGTTTGAAAGTTGATGAGTAGCGTAGTATTTTGTAATTGAAATATCGGTACGTAGCGCACGCGAAACATCCGTTTTACCGTTACGAACAACAATAGGCATCTCCATCATGCCGCTGCGAAATTTGACATTCAACAAGAACGACGAGAATCGCTGATACAAATCGCAACCCACAATGCAAACACAGACCAAGTATTTCACATCGTAAAATCGATTCGCCAAAGAATGCTCCACTTTTCTAATATCCGGCGATTTGATAACGGCACCGACGGTCTAATCTTACCTAAACATCAATACCTTCAACTTCCCTAGTAACTCTGATCTCCATAAAACGCTTTATGAGGTGCCTTATTGAATGACTTTCAAAAGTGAACTCATAAAAATTGCATACCAATTTTATTTCCTCATAAGGAAAATTTATCAGCCTTTTTTCCTTATAAGGAATTGAAAAAAATTTTTGCCCGATCAATGTTTTCGATTTCGATGTTTTTCTCGAACTTAATAAATTTTCGAATGTGTTGGACTTCGAAAAAATGGACATTTAAGAAAATTTCAAAGTATTGATGAAAATTTTGGAATTTTCGTAAGGAAGTTACATAAAGACAGAAAGATCCATTATTAATTTAAAAGCGCTATTTCTGATAGGAATATCTTCCGACAAAACTCTGTTTCCCGCGAATCGCTCAAAAATTGGCTGTACATCGAAACCCCGCCAAAGAAATTCTAAGCGAATTTCCTGATTACTGAATTTTTGGCCACAGTAAAAAAAAACCGACACAATTCTCTTCGTGAGTTGATATTAAACATTATACACATAATATTATTTTTTTCATGAGCCAGAATGAAAGAGAAATGACTTTACCACTTTGACAGTGAATAAATTTTATTCATGATTTTAGAATGCTTTTTGGGAACATTAATCATCGTGTACCGACAGAGAAATCCCCTTTTATTCTGTCACATGAACAAACCTTTTGAATTACTCTTTATCCCTTGGTTACGCGCCGTCGCGTTTTGCCTAACCACGATTTTCGCCATTTCCACCCTTCAAGTAACCTGACTGTGCTTTCAAATTACTTGCCCATCCATTTTGACCGTCTTCGAAATATTGACCACGCCAAAACGACTAAAACAAAGTGAACATTTTCGAGGTGCCCTAAAATGAGAAGTACAATACTTTCAACTAAACATTTCACTTGAATCATTTTTTAAACTTAATCATAAATTTTATTCAAAGAATGACTCGAGTTTTTTCAAAACGCCTGGTGCCTGCACATACTACGTAAATCGCTCGAAGAAAGTGCTATCTCATTCTCGACTGAATAAATAATATTTTTTCAACACTCGCACTCAAAACGCCAGTCTTTAGGCCCGTTTACATATGCCAAAAGTGACCGATTTGAGGCCGATGACGCGAAGTGGCAAGTGCGCATGCGCAGTGCGGAAAAGCCCTAGAACTCATAGAATTCTTTTGGCCCG
>JAPYZK010004616.1:0-10867 GCA_030522785.1 Platygaster equestris
TTGTCAAAGTACTTAAAACTTTCAAAATTCTCTAAATTAATTAAAATCTCAAAATGTTCCAAATTATCAAGTTTCTCGAAATGTGCAGAATTCGTAAAACTTTCGTAATTTCAATAATTATGAAAATATTGTAAATTTCCAGAATTTGAAAAATTTTCAGAACTCCCTGAAATTCACGAAAATTTTGGAATTCTTGAAATTTTTGAAATTCCAATAATTTTCAAAATCTTCAAAATACTTCAAACTTCAAAAATGCTAAAAGTTGTTGAAAACCTTGAAATATTAAAAATGTTCTGTGAAATGAATTCGTGAAATTTCCTCAATTTTAAGAATTATGGAAATATTGTGAATTTTCTGAATTTTCCAAACTTTTTCAAAACTTTGAAATTCACAAAATTTTCAAAATGTTCAAACTTCTCAAAACTTTTATAATACTCAAATTTCTTCAAACTTCCAAAGTTCCCAAAATTCTTGAAAACCTTGAAATGTTGAAAATGTCGAAAATCATCAAGTTTCTCGAAAACTTTGACACTTTGAAAAATGAGTATTGTTTCAATATTTTTTCAAAATATACTTTTTTTCGCAATGTGCTTGATTTTTCAAATTTTATAGAATTTTAAGGGGGGTGGGGGGGGGGGGGGCTTCAGCCCCGCTACGTACTTGGCCATTGTCTTATCAAATATTAAATGATCGAATTCTCACTTTATCAATTCGTATTGCAAGTTTTCTTTATCAATTCGTATTGCAAGTTTTCTATTTTTTGGGCTTCTACATTAGAAAATTATCATTTTCAGAATCATATTCTGAAGTATTGAGTAGAAAGCATGATTATTTCAATTTTCAGTTTCGTGAAATAATTTTGCGAATTCCCAATAAATACTTATTCATTTTAGACATCCCAAATTCTTAAGTTATTTCGAACATAAATTGTTGAGTTCCATGATTTCTGAATTAAAATTTCAAGATTCAGAAATTTGAAATAATTTTATTCTGTTCCAAAAATGTCTGACTTTTATTTCAATCATACTCTAATTTTCACTTTGAGTTGATTCATAACGGAATAATCTGATATCTTTTGATTACGTGTTCATTTTCGGATGACAAAATTTGAACTCATTAATAGAATATGAATTTTTTTTTTTCATTTCAAATTTTACATAATACATTACATAATCTTCGAATGCGTGTGAATTTTCAATTCACTCCATTTTCTCTTACATACGTGTTCATTTTTGGAGATGAATCTTGATAAATTTACTAAACAAAATTCAATTCATTCAAAACCTTGAAGTCAACAAATACGTGCCAAATTGTTTATGGAAATTTTGAGCTCCTAAAAATCTCGACCTTTCCAAGCAATTCTCAAGTTTCATAATTTTCGAAATATAATCCCGAAATTCTCAAACTGGAAACAATTCTGCTTTAAATAATCCGCATTGCTATTCCCAGCACACCAGAATTATTGTCTCCAATCAATTCATCGAACAATTCAATTCACTCTTCAATAACAAAAATTCGATTTCTATTGTACCCATATCACTTTCGAGATTCGCCTTTTCGGTTAAAAGTTCCGAAACAGGAATAACCAGGGAATTCCACTTTTACGTAGCCGGCGTCTTTATAAGAATCATTGCCTCACAGCTCGGATCCACTGTTTCTTTCCTAACGTCACGCTCCGCTGACACGGCACTCAGACAGATTTTTACTCCAAAGTAAATGACCTACATTGGTCTTCAAATAAATCGTTATCGGCCTTTCCGAAGCTACTTTTTCCGCGTGGAAAAAAATTGTTCTGCTAATTCTTTCCGCGACGCGGCATCATTAAGATCGTTTCGGAATTGTGCATACTCAGGGGACAAAAAACGTAATCAGTGAAAACGAAAGGAGCAAATTGTAACAGAAATTTCCGTCCCTCACAAATTTACCACTGGTTTTTATTGTAAGGAATGAGAAGCGGCATTTTTTATAAACTTTTCCATGCTTTAATAAAAAAGTTGTTTACGTTGAAAAGAGAAAAACTGGGCTGAAGTAATGAGAAAATGAAACAATTTCAGGTAACTGCGTTTTTTCGCATCGTATTTCTGCGTCAAAGATGACATTGAGTTATAATTGCGAGAAAAGAGAGTTTTTTCGAGTCAGTGATTCGGATGAAATGATATTTTCATCTCCTGTTGAAAAAGAGTACAAACATTGTAGGTTAATTGGAATTATAACTCGTGGATTATTGAATGACATGAAGTCGTTTTCCGGATTGAAACATTTATAGATATACAGAGTATTTTGGATCATGTGGAACGAATCCTCATCCTTGTAACGATGTCGAAAGTAACTAATGTAATTGCTTTTCAGGAAGTTGAGTTAAAGCTTTTCGAAAGTAGCTTATCATGCATGCTAAAGCCCAACACGGCTACGAACTGAATTCAATTACTTACTATGAAAGAGGCTGTAGAACAAAGCAAAAAATGGTCGAGTTCCGCACCATGATTCGAGCGTAGTGAATTTACGACAAAAGTGCGGGAAAACGCCACGTTTTTCTATGCCTCGGTATATACGTGTGCATGAATCGTTAAGCGACTGGTAACTACCGAAATTGGATTCCTCTACTGGAACGTAAAGCTCTTTGAGCTACTAGCCCCTGGCAGAGCTGAAAATCCAATTTCATTCAGGTTTTCCTAGCTAAAGAACGAACAGCTACCTACTAGTGAATTGAAAATTTCCTCGGACTATTTCGTAGCCTTTATTTTGAGCACCACTACAAATGTTTTCGAGTGCGCCAGAATTCGAAAATCTGACACTCGATGTTCTTTATTGCTCTTTTATTTGTGCATGGAGAAAATTCAGGAAGGTTTTTGAAAATAATTTTTCTTGTACTGCATTCTGGAATGCATGAATTTCGAAGCATGGATTTTGAAAATTTAGAAGGACAATTTTCAAAATCCGTAAATCAGTATTACAGTATTACAGTAATTACAGTAATTGTCCTTCTAAAATTTCAAAATCTGTAAATCGCTGTTTTTTTTCCCTAGCCAGTTGAGGGCGACGTTTTGGCGAAGTTTTTTCGTCGCTCTTTTTGGGGCGGCGAAAAATTTCTCGAACAAATCCGAATTTTTTATTTTTCATGAAACTTTTGAAATTTGCAAATCTTTTGGAGAACTTAAACTTTTTGAATTCGAGGAAGTGAAAATATTCAGAATTTTCGAACAATTTCGAAATCGATAAATTACGAAAATTTTTGGAATTCATGTAATTTGACAAGAATTTGAAATTTTCAGATGTTTTAAAAAAATTACAATTTTGAAATTGAAATGAAAACGTAACATTTAGAAATCTTCTGAAAAACTTGGGATTTCATTTATATTTCCAAAAGGACACAGAATTTAACAGATTTCCGAAAAACTTGAAGATTTTCTAACTTTTCTCAAAAAACTTGCGATTATATTGCGGTTATTTTCCACCATAGCCAGTTGGGGGCGACGTTTTGACGACGTTTTCTAGTTTTTTTTTTATTTCTTAAACAAATACTAATTTTTTATTTTTTTAAAAATTTTCAACTTTTACAAATCTTGAAAGAAATTCAAATTTGAGCTTGTTTTCGGAAATAGCAATTTTCAGAATGTTTATAAGACTGTGAATTCCAAATTTTTCTAAAAACCCAAAATATTCGAATTTTCAGAAAAAGCTCAAAATTCGAAATTCTGTTGTAGAACTACAAATTTTCGAATTTCTAAAAAACTTGGCATTTCTTCATTAAAAAAAAAACTCAAAATTTATGAATGTTTCTAAAATCTAACAATTTTGGAAATTTCATGACAAAATCCCACATATTTCAGATTTCTCAGGAAACCCGATTGTTTTAAATTTTGAAAAAATTTTGAATCTCAAAAATTTTTTCTGAAAAAGTCAGAATTCCCAAATTGTTAGAATACAAATTATGCAAATTGAGAAGAAAAAACAATCAAAAATAGAATTAGCAAAGATACGCATATTAAGATTGTACCAAATGCAAATTCATTTAGTTTAAAAAACGCTCTGAGATTATTTTTTCAATGATTTTACATAGTAACTCAAACGTCATTTTGGAGACGTTCTGGCGTTGAAATTTCATCGCTCTCAGCTGGCTAGAATTTCTAATCTTCAATTATTGTGATTATAATATTAAAATTTCATAACTCATGAAGTACAATAATTTTACAGACTCTTATATCTATCAATTCGAAAAAGTATGATATAAAATTGCTAAATTTCGACAATTTAAAATAAAATGCCTGAATTCTTCTACTTTGTCATTTCCATTTTCACGTGTTTGACATTTCGATTAATGGATTTCCAAATTCCAATATCGATACATTACAGTGTTCCATAACAAATGCATTCGCCGTGATTCGAAATAATTCCCACAATTTCGATTCCACGATGATACTCCATATCTTTCCCTTTTCACCAGAACCAAGTACGATGTTTTTTCATCTTTCACCCTTCATGAATTTTTCATAACACAATAAAATTCGACGGAGAATCTGGCTCACGAAATATAAACGACGAAAAAGCGAATTTGCATGGCCGTAAAGGCTTTTCTTCCACGTCTCGTCCGCAAGAACGACGTCCCTCTTGACATTCTTCCCAACCCTCTTCGAATGCTACTTGCTACTCGCGAGCTTGGCTCATCCGAAACGGAACGGACCTCCGTAACGACCTGAGCATTTTATTCTTCCCTTTATTAAACTTTTTCCCCGAGCGAAAAAAAACTGATCCCCGATCTCATTGATTGATGTCGCCGCTCCTTAATCCACGAGAGCTTTTTACGACGCAGATGTGCCGGCTTATTTTCGGCGACAGTCCGGTGGAAAATTTCTCCGGGGTTGGTCCCCTAAAATCAAGTTTTGAACGATCCGTTAGGACGGAATTTATTGATACTTGATTCGGCGGTTCGTCATTATTTCCGAAATTCCCCGGGGCCGCGCGATTAAACCCGGATATTAACGAGGGGAAATTGATTTTTGAATTATCCTTCTCCTTAGCTCAATGACCCAGATTGTGGCGAGGGAACTTGAAGAACTGTGAACAATTCGTGTAGGTATCGAGGTTGAAAAATGAGGACTGGATAGAATTGAATAGTTATGAATATTTTGGTCAACTTATCTTGATATCGATTGTCTGGAAATATCATCAGGGGTGGATTCAAAAAAATATTTTGGGGTGGGTTTTCGGAATATTTATGTATATCGTATTAGTGTTTTTGATATTTATTCAATGAGTGATCAGCATCTATAAGCGGAATTGAATGTTTTTTTTTCAATTTTCTACGGATCTTTGATTAACACTACTGAGTCAACTACAGTTAATTCTGGATTGAGTAGAGTTTATTGTAAAAAAATTCGGGAACATTGAAATATTCACTTCAAATTTTATCATCAAACTTGAAACTTTGAACTTGAACATCAAACTCGGAATTTCGGAATTGCACATCAAACTTGGAATTTCGAAATTAGACATCTAACTTGAAACTCGAAAGTTCAACTTGAAGCTCGAAACTTTTAATTTTGACATCGGATTTAAATACACATTTTTGAGTTGAATTTTAAATTCAAAACTTTAAACCCTTTAAATTTCAACTTTCTAATTTTAATATATGGACCTCGATGAGCTTATTCCAACTTTGAACACCAAACGTTGGATTCGAATTTCAAACGTATACTGTAAGCTTTCGAATTCCATTCTTAACTGTAGATCTCTAATTTGAACGTTGAACTTGAATTTTGAACCTGAAACTTCCAATATGAACTTTGAACTTCTTATTTCAATATCAATTTTAGACTTGGAACTTAAAAATTAGATTCTAAATTTTGACTTTCAAATTCGAACTTTGAGACCCAAACTTCACATTTTCATTTAAAACACTGAATTTTGGATTAAAACTGTAAACTTCGAACCTAAACATCTAACATTGAATTTGAACTTTGAACTTCAATCTTCAAATTTGAATCCTCAAATCAAAACTCAAACCTTGAACATCAAATTATAGAACTTGAAACATTCAACTTTGACTTTGAACGGCAAACTTTTGTTCTAAACTCCAGATTCCTAATTAAAACTTTAAATTTCCAAACCAAACAATAAACTTTGAGTATCAACTTCACGTTTGAACTTACATTTCTGAATATGAACTTCGAATTCTAACCTTAACCTCCAAACTTTACATTTAAATTTAAACTCTAAACTTCGAATTTGACCTGCAAACTTCCAATATGAACTCAAAATATCAACTGTGACGTGTCGAACTTTATATTTCAAATTTGAAATTGAAACTCTGAAGTTTGAATTCTAAATACTATTAAAAACTGTGAATTCTTAATTTTAATCCCGAATTTGAACTGTCAACTCCAAATTACGACATTAAATCCAAATTTGGAACTCCCAACTTCAAATTCAGATCTCAAACTTCTAATTTGTACTGTGTACTCCGAATTTTGAAATTAGGTTCTAAAGTTTTTACTATACTATTCTGAACTACGAATTTCCAATCAGTAGAACTAAAAAATCAAAAAGTGAACGTCACTGAAATTTTAAGGGTGGTTTGAACCACCTCAGTGGATCC
The DNA here is from genome assembly GCA_030522785.1 of Platygaster equestris. Lineage (NCBI taxonomy): Eukaryota > Metazoa > Arthropoda > Insecta > Hymenoptera > Platygastridae > Platygaster > Platygaster equestris. Next base: position 6,596 of record JAPYZK010004616.1, read on the forward strand.
GCCACTAAATATCATCATCATTTTTGTTATATGTCGTCATTATACTGAGATTGATGTGAAATGAGAATCGCGGGAATTTCCAAACCCCTTTTTGGTCCAAACTATTTGAATGAGAATCTTGAACATCGTTTAAAATAAAAACACTCGTTTCTGCGCTCGGCAGAATGCAAAATTACAGTGTTTATTGCATTGCGAAGTTTGAAGCAGATAGAAAATGCGGGGGAATTTATTTCCAACCTGAGCGTCTCTTTTTCCAGAAAGAAAAATATTTCGAACAATGTTTATATCAGAAACAGAAGAATTTATCCTATTACAAATAATCCGAAAGTTTTCCGTCTCACGAGAAATGTAATTTTCTTTATGCCCGATTTTTTTTAACGAACGAAAATCAACTTTCACATATTTTTTCGAATGAATGAATTGTTTCCAATACTTACTAGCCAAAACAGGTCATTAAGTCAGACATAATAAATCCCCTGTTTATATACATCCTCTCTTAAAAATAATCCTTTTATGACTATCCTCGCAGCCGTAAGGCAAATTTACATTTACGTGCTCCGCTAAGTTTTATTGTTGTATAAATCAAGCTCAATTTACGAATGCGCACCACACATTCAACGGCACATATAATATATATGTTTGAGATTGAATGTTAGACATCTCTCGAGGATCACATTAGCATACATCCGTAACAGTAACGCCACTGTCACCTATGGCTTCCCTCGGCTCGAGTAGGACATCCCGAGGGGTTGAATTAACCCTCTCACAAATACTCCCTCACAGTTACGTATGTTCTTCCTTCCACCGCAATGATGCGCGTTCGCTATATTTTTATGAAAAACTTCCTGGTGAATCCCTCCTGTGAGGTGTCAAACATCAATTTTGTCAATATAATGATTTTCGTGTGTAGATGATAAAAACTGAACGTTGTGAACAATGAGGAGTGATAAATTATGACGTACTTCGATCAGTTGGATGTCTTCGAACGGAAAATTTGGATTGTTTCATGAGTCATTATGGACGAGTAATTATTTTATGTGTGTGAATCTTTTGAAGAAGATCGTTTATGAGTCGTGAAGATACAAAAATGTTTGAAATTCCTTCAAAACTTGTATTAATTCAACATTTTTTATAATCTCGACAAATTATGCAGAATATTCAACTTTGAAGATTCCTTATGGTCGATCGTCTATTATTCACACGTTACAGAGGTGGATACGGAAAGATATTTCGTGGTGGGTTTTCAAAATCTTTATGTAAATCTTATTGATGTTTCTGATAATAATTAAATGAGTCATCATCATTTATGAGCTAAATTGAATGTCATTTTTCAATTTTTCTGCGGATCTTCACTTAACACTACTGAGTCAACTATAGTTGATTCTGGATTAAGTAGAGTTCATTTTGAGAGAATTTGTGAACATTAAACTATCTACTCCAAATTTTAACATCAAACTTGAAACTTTGAATTTGAACATCAAACTGGAAATTTATAAATTGAACATCGAACTTGAACCTCGAAATTTCAACTTGATGTTTGGAACGTTGAATTTTAACATCGGATTCGAGAAAAAACTTTCAACTTGAATTTCAAATTCAAAACTTCGAATTGTCCGAATTTCAACTTGATAATTTGAATATATGGACCTCGATCATCTTATTTCAACTTCGAACTCCAAACGTTGGATTTGAAGTTCAAACTTTTACTTTGAGCTTCAGACTTCCATTTTTCAGTACAGATCTCTCATTTGAACGTAAAACTTCAAATTTCAACTTCAAACCTTGAGTATGATCTTCGAACTTCATACTTCAACATCAATTTTGGACTTGGAACTTTAAAATTGAATTCTAAATCTGAACTTTCAAATTTAAAATTTCAACTCCAGACTTCACGTTTTCATTTGAAACTTCAAACTTTGGATTCAAACTGTAACCTCCAAACCTAAACATCCAACATCAAATTTTAACTTCGGACTTTAATCTTTGAATTTGAATACTAAAATATAAATTCAAACCTCAAACATCAAGTTACAGAACTTAAAACATCAAACTCTGACTTTGAACTGCGAACTTTTTTTCTAAACTACGGATTCCTAATTTAAACGTCAAATTTTCAATCCAAATATGAAAATTTCAGTCAACTACAGTTAGTTCTGAATAATTGAGTAGAGTTCATTTCGAAAAAATTGAGAAATATTGAACTATCTACTTCCTATGTCAACGTCGAATTTTAAACTTTGAATTTGAACAAATTTGAACATTGAACTTAAAATTTCGGGATTTAAATCAAACATCGAACTTGAAACTCGGAATTTCAACTTGAACCTCGAAACTTTGAATTTTAAATTGCAGCATCGGATTTAAATATAAACTTTGGACTTGAATTTCAAATTGGAAACTTCAAACCCTCTGAATTCCAACTTTGGAATTTGAATATATAGACCTCGACCATCTTATTCCAACTTTGAACACCAAATGTTGGATTTGAATTTCAAACTTATACTTTGAGCTCTAAACTTACATTCTTAACTATATATCTCTAATTTGAAAGTTAAACTAAAAATTGTAACTTGAAAAACTTCGAGTATGAACTTTGAACTCCATATTTCGACATCAACTTTGGACTCTGAACTTTAAAAGTGAATTCTAAATTTGAACTTTTAACTCCAAACTTCACATTTCAATTTGAAACTTTAAACTTTGGATTCAAACTGTAAACTTCGAACCTAAATATTTAACATCAGATTCGAACTTGAACTTCAATCTTCAAATTTAAATTCTAAAATTTGAATTTGAACCTTAAACATCATGTTATAGAACTTTAAACATCAAACTTTGATTTTGAACAACAAACTTTTATTTGAAACTGCAGATTTCTAATCTAACTTTAGATTTCGAATCTAAATTTCAAACTTTGAGTGTAAACTTCACGTTTGAACTCGAACTTCCGAATATGAACTCCAAATTCGAACCTGAACCTCCCAACGTTAAATGTAGATTTGAAAGTCTAAACTTTGTATTCAAACTGTTAACTCCTGATTATCAACAGTGAACGTGATGACTTTTGTATTTCAAATTCAAACTTTGAACTTAGAATTTTGAGTTCTAAATACTATTGAAAACTCTGAATTTCCAATTCAAACTTCGTATTTGAACTTTCAACTCCAAATTACATCATATCCAAATGTGTAACTTCCAACTTTAAAGTCAATCCTCAAAATTTCAATTTGTACTTCGTACTCCCAATTTCGGATCTAGGTTTTAAAGTTTTCACTACTTTTCTGAACACCAAATTTCCAATGATGAGAACTTCAAAACTAAGATGTGAACTTTACTGAACTTCCAGAGGGGGGGGGGGTGAACCCCCTTAACCCCCCAACTAGATCCGCCACTGACACATTATCAGTGATAACGAACAATTAATAATTCAAAAACGCAATGTCACATTTTGATAACAGGCCAAAAACTGTACTCGCAGGGATGAAATATCGTTCCCGTTGCTCGTGTTATTCGTGTACCTCGGTAAACTGCTTGCCCATTTTCTAAATAACTTCTGAAAATCGCATTATACATGTCGCAAAGTTGCGCGTCATTTTGGATACGGCAGGTTTTAATTAAGGTTCAGTTGTAATTTATGCTAATCGAGAAAGTCGCGAAGGACGGCTTGTTATGATTCGGAATATCCCGACACGAAATACTTCCGAATCTGGAAAAGGGAGATTGTTCAAGCCCCGAATATCTAGCGTCGTGCAACGACGGCGCGTTTCTCTAACTTTCCGTTAACTAGAGAACGTGATTCTTTGTTTCCTCAACTGACGGGGTTCTCTAATTATGAGAACTATTTGAGCTTAACAATATTTACTCCATCCACCTTCAGAGAACGGTCGTATTGTTTTACTTTTTTAGATTTGCTTTCTTCATTACGACTGTGTCTGCACGCTCTAGTTGTTATTGCATGGCAATTTCTACTTGTTTATCGTCGTTTTTCGGAATTAATTTCAGACCCCGAAAAGTAGGAGATCGAAAGATGAATAGGGAAATATGTAATTAAAAAATAATTCGAGGAGTGTATTAATAGTATATTGTGCGACTAGTGGGAGAAAGAGGAAATTTCTCAAGCGTGGAGATTGCCACACTCGCTACGCTCGTGAGGCAATCTGCACGCTCGAGAAATCTCCTCTTTCGACCAATAGTCGCGCACAGTATTTTAACCAACAACCGCGAGAAATATGTGATTTCATGGCCCTGCTGAGAGGGGGGGGGGGGGGGGGA
>JAPYZK010004617.1:0-10211 GCA_030522785.1 Platygaster equestris
TTTGAGGATTAGAATTTCCGACAATTATATTTTTGAATGTTAGAATCTCATCTCCAAATCTAAAAATCTGAATATCGAAGAAACTAAAGATATAACAACTTCAAAATACTTTTTTATAAACAGTTAAATTTCAAAATATTCAAATATTTTAAATCCAAAAAAAGTAACTTCGAGAATTAAAAATCTCCAGAATTTTATTTTACACGTAAAATGTAAGAATGTTCATTTTAAAAATAAAAAGATTTAACAAATTCTAAGTTTGACAATTTTGAAATATTTTGAAGAAAAAACTATCGTTAATTAATAATTTGTAATTCGAGAATTCGCAATCCTCAAAATTCCATTTCTTAATGTGAGAAATTTGATTCCGAAATTTTCAAGATTAAAAAAAATTCAATCTCAGGAAACTTTCGAATACATTATCACACCTATAATATAATGAAATCTGAAAAATTCACAATTGAAGATCGCCAACTCCGAGAATTCAAAATCCGAAAAATTCCATTTTTATCAAAATAGACTGCTATTTGTCTCAGAAATTCAGATTTTCGGGTATAAATTTAGATCCACCACTGTTGTTCCTTCTCAAAGTCAAAGTCACGTACGTCAAGTCTTGAAGTTCTGAATCACAGCTCAAGTTTTCAGTTGAAATTACAAATAACGTCATATTGATGGCATATGAAAGTGCAGCTTCAAGTCAAGCTTCAAATTTAAATTTCCTCAGAAAACAGACACTTTCTGTCTTCTATCTCTAAAATCAAAGAATATCCATGACCATCAATAAGACATTTTCCATCACCCAGAGAAATACTATTTTCTCATAATTCAGTCTAATAAACCACACACACACACACACTGATTCGTACCTAAAAAACGATCTCCCTGACCACCACGACAAAATCCCCTCAAACTCCAAAGATTTCGCTCGCGCGATTGAAAAATGTCAGCCGATTTCATTCAAAAAGCGGCGGTAAGCCGAACGACGGGCGTTATACGTGACAGGCATGCGGAGCTCGAGTTACCCGAGAGCCCTCCGACAAGGGCAAGTCGGCTCGTTTATCTCCGGGTCGAGTCGTTTTAATAAAATCAACTTTGCCGCGCGAAGAGCCGCGACAAATTTATGGGCCCGGCGTGCGCGCTTTTCGCGACGATCGGTGACACGCGTCTTACGTACACACCGTATAAACAAGCGGGTCCCGCCGCGGGGCGTTTTATCACCGCGACAAGGGCGCGCGCCGTATCCTGAAATTGAAATTTTCCGAGGCAGCACACGTACATGACTCATTCTCTTGAAGAGCGCGCAATCAAAGCGTCGCTGCGGGAACGTTTTATTATTTCCTTCTTATCGCTCGTTCCGCGGCGCAAAATTTTACGGCTGAATTTATTCCCCCGCGGAACAAGTTTCGTTCGTTTAATCAACGCTTCGTTTTTTTCTTTTCTTCTCCTTCTCCCTCTTTTCTCCGATGGCGAAAAATACGAATGAAAAATAGTTTAACGGGCGAGGAAGTCGAGAAAATTTCTCCCCGTCACGTCGGGCGCAAAAGTAATTGACTAAGAAAAATGGCGCTCGCGATGAATCTCAACATGTTGACGCTCGTATCGCGTGGGTCGCGAACGATCTATAACCATCGCCCACCGCGGCGTCTATCTGCGCGCCCCATCGGCAAAACGAAGATGTGACGAGCCCGTGTTATGCCGAGTGGATTATGACCTTCTGTTTTATTTGCCGTCGATGTCTCGAAATCAGAATCGTCGTGATTGATTGGAAAACCGTGGGCCCGATCGTTACCCCTCGACTTTTATCGCGGGCCAAATTATAATGGATGTTGCCGCCGTGACGAGGGAACAATCGAGGACGACGACTTTTCAATTGTTTCTCGATTTTCCATCGATACGCGAGATTCGTTTGAATTTTATCGATGCTTCTTCATTTGGAATCGAGAATTTTATTTGCCGGGATCGCGATCGGAAAACGTAGGCGTGACAGTTAAAGACTGCTCTGGTAAATGATGATGTTCAGAGCAGAACCAGTGATTTTTAATCAAGTGTTATTGACTTTCATCATGTGGAATGGGTTTTTCAAGTCATTGATTATCATTTTACGCAAATGGAGGACGTTAACCGTTAGTTGAGTTGATTTGAAACACGGGCGAATTAATCATACTCTTTTTCAATTAGATTTTGTAGGTGATCTAATTTTGTTGTTCATTCAAACTCGTCAAACATCAATCTCTAAATAATCGATCGTCATTAGAATCGGTAGTAATGTGTGATCAATTATAATTGATCGTCATTTGATACACGAGACCACCATAATTCTCGAGAAATAAATTTGAATCCATAATGTGATTAATATCTACACGTAATGAAGATAGAGTGAAGTGGATGAGAACGCATGTAAAATTAATCGTACCAAGATTTTTATCGAATTCAAATTAGTCGAGACTGGAACAAAATCTACTGTACTCGATGTGTCAAGTCATCGATCGAGCTTCGAAAAATATAACAAACGAAAAAATTCTCTGTATTTTATACGAAAGACTGAAGAATCATGAAAACCATAACTTCGATGTTTTAACCAAAAATAGGCAACGACAGAAAAAAAACAAGATCAAGTCAGAAAATGACTCTCTAAATCTAAATCAGCGACATTTTCGCTGCTCGAACCAATAAAATGATAAATAACCAAAAAACCATGAAATTGCAAAACCTATTCGGATCCAAAGCCTAGTATAAAAACCTGTCTGTCCCATTGGCGAACCGTTTTCATCGAAATCTCTTTCCCAACAACCTTGAAGAATACGCAATTAGCGAGCCTTGGCCTTGAATAATTTACGATTGGGTACATCCGCGCACCATCGTTTCCCGGTTAAAAAGCCAAAGGAAGAGAACGGTCATCGAGCTATGCGTACCCGCTCACTGTGACGATTTATATGAACACGCGTACGTATGTAACAGCGGAAACCGGTAACATCCGCATTCTATGCATTCGCTCCGGGACGATACAATACTGATTCGTGTTGTTAACGCAACTTGACCGTGTTTACTGTTATCGCGTCAAAACAACAATCCCATCGGCAAAAAAGATGTATCGAATTTTTTTACACCTCCAATTTTCCAGCTCATTGTAACATGCAACCGGGAAATCACTATCATCACATTTTTCCACGTTTACACATGGTGTCTCGGCTAAATTATCGTTCGCGATAGGCGTAATGTTTTCATCCGTTAAATCGAAGCTTACATCGAGGAAAAAGGCTTGGTAGAAATTCCTCAATTTTTAAAGTCGTTTGTGATCGAGTAGTACTTGATAACTGAGAGTTTTTAGTGGTTTGAACCAAAAGATATCGTGAGTTTAAAATTATCGCGTACATGCAGTACAACGAGAAAAAAAGAAATTCATTTTGGATGATTATCTTCCATACTCGAAATCATCAGGAAAATTTAGGAATACACGCCAAACTCAGTAAAAAAAACCTACATTCATTCAGTACTTTCCACTCAATTGCAGTTGTTTTTCACTCAACTTTTTCCTCATTGCAAAAATCGAAATTAAGCCAGAAATGGAAATTTCCAGTTTTACTATGCCCGTCTGATATAAATTGTGTACTCAGCTTTGATTGCTCGAAACGTTATCTAATTAAGGCGGAGAATTCCTTTCGGTGAACGTTAGCTTTGAAAATTCCGGGATTAAGTGCGTTTACGAGCGCATTTGAGAATCATGAACGTATTTTTAGGAAACGAGGACTGATGGTAACGACGGGGCGATACTTCCTCATCATCAGGCCGGCTTATCGCAATCGTATGAATATTCGCAATATTGGCCGTTGCGAGTAAATAATACCAATTCATGGGGCGCGTTCAAAAATCACCAGGAAATGCGTCATTTCAGGATAATCGCGATAATAAAACGCGATGTCCATGCTTCAACGTGCAACGTGTTTTTCGAATACGATTCTCGACGTAAAATATTACGATCGCTGATTCGGATTATTTACGTTAACGAATATTCGGATGTTGACACGTTTAATGGGATGTATATTTTGGATTCTGCAGTATCGAGTTTCGATATTCTCAATTTATGAATTCGATAAATGTCAATTTTCATCCCTTCGATTATTATCTAATTTCGAAATAAACTCTTCTTAACTCTGAAATTTCGAATCTCGTATTGCAGAGTATGATTTTTTGAATTCCATACTTCATTTCCAACTTTCGAAATATCTAAAATTACTTAAATGTACTATTTATATTGTTTTCATGTGGGGAGAGGAGGGGAGGGGGGGGGGGGGTTGTCGATAACTGCAACGCTATGTTTGGAAAAATTCTATTCCCTACAAACTTCAATATCTAACCTTTTCAACGCGATATGTCACTTACTGACTCCACTGCATATTCACACCATAAAGTTGTTACCAGAACACGTGAAACTTACCTGAAACAGAAAAAAAATTTTCAGTTATTCTCAAGCACAACTGCACATTGTTTTGTGTCAAGTGAGTCTATTAAAGCATCAAACATTCATTCAGTAACTGAAAAAAATACTCAAGAGAAATTCTTGTCATCGATTATTTCGATAATTACGATTTTTCGATGTATAATAATGATCAGGAATCGATGGGATTCACTGGCGATTAAAGATTAATCACAGGTAATTAATAAAAATCAATGGAATATGAGAATTGACGGGAATCAACTAGAATCAATGGAAATTGATAGGAATCAATGGGAGACCAAGGAAATATATAAAAATGGATGGTAATTGATGGGAATCGACGGGAATTGATGGAAATTGATGGGAGACAATAGAAACTTATGGGGATTAAAGTTAATTCATAGAAATGAATCAGTATTTATGGGAATTGACAGGAATGAATGGGAATTCATGGAAATTGATAGGGATCAGTGGAAATTCATGGGAATCGATAAATAATAATCGATTGGAATTGAGAAAAATCGATAACAATTGATGTGGATTGATAGGAAACAATGGAAGTTGACAGAAATAAATAGGAATTAATGGAAATTGATAGGAATTGTTATGAATGAATGAAAATTGATAAAAGTCAATGGCAATTGACAGCAAATCTATATAATTTTATGGGAATAAGGCGAAATTGATGAGAATCGATCAAAATCAATTCCAATCGTTTTTACAAACCTCTTTAATGTCAAATACCACAGTTCCTCAAACACAATTAACACACTCAAAAATCCCGCCCCAAACAAAACATAACCATACATACACGATGTAAACAAAACATAACATAATACGCATGACAAAACATAACCTAACAAAACGAAACATAACCGTACATAAACGATGCCGCATAAGATATGTACCCCTCCGAACCCAGCTGCTCCAAATTCAACAACCCGTACCAAAAGCCCCGTTACACTCCACTCTCCCAAAGCCCCTGGATAATCACAAATCTCGCCCGGCTGTTGCAGATCCTGCTGTCCCACTTCGACGCCTTCAAGTTCCCGAGCTCGGAAGTGGTGCAGTTCCGGGCGCTGGTCACGCCGTGCATGCCGGCCTGCGAGCCCGTGCAGTGCGACCAGGAAGAATCGACGGGCGAGCTGCGATCCGTCATCTCGTACGGCCGACGACGGAGGCGATCGGCTTCCCAGGCGCGCGAGGATCTCCTCCTCGTACAGTCGATCCAGATAACCGACAAGTTCGGCTTCGAGCGGGAGGCCAAACTACACCAGAGCAACGCGAGCAGCGCCGCGAGGGACGAGATGGTCATCGAAAGCGAGGACGTCGGCTCGGGTGGCTACCTGGGTGCCTGCGCCAACCTCGCCGAGATACTGGCGGCTGCGGCCGTCTTCCTCGTGGCCCAGATCGGCGTTATCGCCGCCTGGGCCTTCACCTGGCAAAGGCGCAAACAGCTGCTCAAGCACCAGGAAGCGCTCTCGGTCTCGGTCTCGGTGCCGGGCATGCATGCGGGCCGAGCCGACAGCCTCTGCAAGCTCTACGACGCGGGATACTCGCGCCGCTTCTGAGACCCCTCTTCAAGTATCTACCCCAAAATCAGCTCTCTCCGACTTTTTGCCATAACCTAACCGGATAATCTCCTCCGCCTTGTCGTCCCACCGGGCGACGTAGGCCAAGGGGATTATCCCTTCAGAAGTGGTCGACACATCCAGTCAATGCGACTCACTCCAAAAGAGAGCTCGCGCGATGTTGTCCATTTCCGATGTTCCACGCATCACTTCGACTGGCTGAAATCTCGTGAATGCCAGTAAGACACACCGTTCGAAGCGAGGACCGCTTTCCGTATAGACGTAATCGTTGGTCAGTCTCACGCTCACTCTCCTCCCCTCTCACCTCTCCTCCTCCTCCACCTCTAGATAGACACTATCGAATTGTCGGGCCTCGGGAGAACCTTGGCCTCTCGACACCCGGGGTCGAGGGGTTGAAGAAAAAAAAAAGGTTGTCCGGAAGCCGCGGGAACGGGCGTGGCCGTAGAGGTGACGCGGGTCGGGATAAGCCACGTAACGCGGATTCTAATTAGCATCGGGAATCGAGCGTGATTATGCAGATGGCCCCGTGAAGTGGATCAGGGGAGGGCCGCGCGCGTATCAAGGGGTTGCCCGAAGGTTAATTGCCTCTCGTGGCGTCTCGGTCTGAGTTGATGGGGTAGAGCTCTAGTCGAGGCGCTGTTGGATCAACGATAGCCATCTCTCTACACCGGGCCACGTGACCTGGGATCCTCTTCGACTCGTTCCCGGCCACGACCCGTTCTCCATTCCCGGTACGTTCATTTACATTCGCGACGCGTGACCTTATCAATCCCTCTGTCTTGACTTGTCACCGTCCTTGTCTCCGCTTCCGTGAGTTTAAAGATTGCGTTAATGAACGAGATGCATCGGCCGCAGCGATCTCGCGACACCGATTTTTCGGCTCACACGTTCGGCTACCGACCAACATCATTTGTCCCCACTTGATGCTCGACATCGATTTTCGTCAAGTTACACAAAACAATAACGGGATCGTCATTAATTGGAAAACTTGAGAGAAATTGCAACTCGCGCACGTCAAGACAAACAGCGCCGCTCAAGTTTGTTTGTTACGCTTTACTCAGCGCTTCGATTGTTCCTTTCGCCCGCTCGTTCATCTCGGAAGTCGGGCCCGCGTCATTCGATTACCGCATTTTTCATCTCTCCCCCCCCCCCTTTTCCCCCCCCCCCCCCCCAGGTCCGCTTCATCACTTTCCGTCTGTCGAATCGGTGCTACATTTTCCGGGGGCCCCCATCGGGATGTCCGATCGCGGCGATCTGGGACGCCTTACAAGACTTGCAAGTATTCTTCGTATTTTTCCTCTAGTGATAACGTTTAGCAAATGTACACTTTCCGCTGGGCTCAACGAGACGAGCCCAACGGAAACTGCCGACTGTCAAATTACGATCGACTATTGCCTAGGTACTTTTGACTATATTATCATAATTTCAACTAGTATTACACCATTACGCGATAGTTCATCTTAATACTAGGTTTAAGGAAAAACCCCCCCTTTTTTTTACGAATACCGAGTTTACGTCAACTGTACGCAATTATAACGTCTCAACATATACTCAACCATCACTCCTAGTGATACATACAAGTTTATGTGATAGGATGTACGCGTAGCAAAAGGTTCTTCCAAAGCGAAGACCAAACGGCGACGAAAGAAATGAACAATATTGGGCCCGAGGACGACCGTCGAAAACGTCACGTTTGCTGGTATAACGAAGCGACACTTTTATCAAACGGGACCGCTTATCGCATACGCAAAGACGAGTCTCTCGACAGGCGTTGTGTTTTAATGTACTGCCTTGTGCCTTTATCCGCTGACGATAATCGTCATAATGTAAACGTCAGGTGCTTGTCCTTGGGCCCGAGGTGCCTTCGTGTAAGCTCGCAAAAGCTCGAGTCTGTTCTGTACTCTGACAAGTGTGTGTAGCCCTCCTGCACTTCGCTTCCCTCCCTCTTTCCATCCATCCGTCACAACTCATCCGCGCCCTCTTATCGCCTTTCCCACCTCGCCGGCTCCAACTATTTTAATCACTACACAGCCGTCACGTACAGATCTTACCCGACGTACCCGAGCCCTCATACCGGCGCACCAGTATTGCTTATTTATTATTTTATTGTATCACACGCTCATGTCACTACTCGCCATCTCCTCTTTTCTTCTTATCATCATTACCCTTCGCCTCTCCCTTTTTTACCTCTCTCTCCCTCTCCCTCTCTCTTTCTATCTTTCTTCTGCTCTCCTATCCCTTTTTACCAATTTCTCTCACGTCTATCCACTTCAATTATCATATCGCGCCTGAGAACAAAAAAAAATACATGTGCGATTTTACCGTCGACTGTAATGTAATGGTAATTTTCGCAAGCGATAGACGTAATTTGTGTGTGTATTTTTTTATACTACTGAGTTGAATTTCCCGCCAGAACATCGTACTCGTTGATACCGTTACGTTGTACATAAAATATATGGTACAGAGAAATAAACTCATTTTCTAACGAAAACTGTTTCTTATTTTCCTTGGCCAATTTGTCCTTTAGGAAATGAAGGGGAAGGGGGGGGGGGGGATAACGAGGGTATAGGAGCGTGCTGCGTGGGTTTTTCCCCGTCATTTCACTGCAAACGACTTTCTTGGTGGTTTGGTTTTCCATGTAGGGCTTGTATTTCGGTTTTCAAACATCGAGATTGGTGGTGGAACAACTTTGACTGGGATTCTTCGTTTTGTTGCAGCATGGTGGATGAGATGAGATTTCTATTTAATTATGAAAACGAAAAAAATGTGGAATTTACATAATTTCGTTGATTCATATGACATTTCATAAAGTTTTTCATTCAAATAATTTTTGGGGGATTGTTTAATCAACGTCAAACACTGTTTCAGTTGTTTTTATCATGTCATTCTTTTGTTGAGAGATTAGCTACGTTCAGTTTATTCATTAAAATTATTTTTTCTTTGGATTCGAAATCATCTGTACCCTGAGGACCTACTTTTCCATCATTAGTAAGTATAAAATTTAATTCAATCTATCATTAGTGTCAAAAAAATATTCAAGACGTAATAATAAATCAACGATTTGAAAATATCTGATCTATCTATACCTTTTTGATTACTTTTATGATGATTGAATATCAATTCTCACAACCAAAAGAATCGATTCTGAAAATAAAAAATATAACATTATATTTTTGAATGGAAGTTCACTATATCTTCAAGAATTCCTTGATTGTTAATTTATACAATTGAAAACACATAAAATACCCAGAAAACTATAACAGTTTTTTCTCAATTTCCCGAGAAAATGATGAACTACAAGAACGTTAGATAGTTATAACGGAACGGCGTGATTTGATTGAAATTCATTGACACGCCGTTGATGCTCGCGTTGTTCAAGAGAGACAAGAAAATAAAGCGCGAAATGTAATCCCGTGCGAACATCGCAGTTTACGCTTGTTAGAGAACGAGCCGAGACGGAAGGAATCGTTATCACTTTACGGAAATATTCTTCACAGATTCCGCCCGTTGTGTGAGATACTTTGTCGTGTAAGGAAAAAAACCGTTCTTTGCACACGCATCTATTACATCCGGAGAATATCTTTTTACAACTATTTTCCTCGTATAATTATTTGTTTCGGTTTCGCAACTTGGAGCATGGAAAATTTACTGTGATAATTACGAACAATGATCATGTAGTAATAAGCAGTCGTTGAAATTGTATAACAATTCTTGATTTCTATCGTACAATGTTCAATTCGGCAACAGGAATCATTCATTACGTATAAAGTTACTGGATCATTAACAAAAAAATACTCATCATCAAACATTAATCATTATAATCCTTCCCTTGCCCTAATCCAACTTCTCCCCCCTGTCACAATGTATCAAAAGGTATCAAAATTCACCCCCAAAGCTGAAAAACACTTGCTGGCGTAATATCGTACACCCACGACAATTCGTTTCCGCGAATCGCGACACACGACACACCCCGGTACTAAAAAAACAGGCAGGAGAGAAATACCAAACACTGACATTTTTAGAGTGCCATATTTTTTCATAGGCTTGAACAAATTGCCGCGGACGCGCCTCGGTGTGAAATATAGCCTCCGCGTGAGTGTGCGTCTCATTACTTGTGGCCCGTAAATGGATGCGTGCATTTCTCGCATTAACAAGAAAAATACGGCAGTTATGCACTTGATAAC
>JAPYZK010004618.1:0-10210 GCA_030522785.1 Platygaster equestris
CTTCAAAAGTCCTTAATTTCCGAAACTTTACGAGCTCAAAACTTAAAAAATTTTCAGAAAACTTTCAGAAACCACAACATTCTAAAACGTTACGACTTCATTACTCCTAAATCCCAAAACTTCGAAATTTCAAAAATTTCAAAATCTCTACAACCTGAAATCTCGCGGAACTTTTGAATTCGATCCAAACAGCCCAGGACCTTATACGTCTATAAAACTTGAAAATTCTAAAACTTCGTAAAGATTTAATGTATTAAAGTTTTGCATATAAAAGAAAAGTCCCTTTCCTGATGAAAATCGTGCTATCCCCTCTAAGCTGAGAAAAAGACGCAACTATGAATTACTCAACTTCAGTCAAGTGTGTAAACATAAAATGTTGATGTTTCAACTATTTTTATGGTACCTACCAATATTTTATGTTTTGACATTCAAATGTCCTTACAACTCAAGACACTGAATTCGATAACCCACCAATTTTGGTTTGATAATAAGAAATTACAAAAAATGTTTATCAAATATCAATTTCGGTATTATTTTCAAAAAGGAAAAAAGTAAATTCCAATAATGCTAACTGCCATTCTAATAGAGTTCCTTTTCTCATCGAACTCTCCCAAAAAAAGTACCCTGTCAATTTCTAATTTCTGCCGAAATACGAGTCAAATGAAAATAAAGCATCGACAATCGCGGAATATAAATGCGACACCTGCGGAGTTGCAGCGCTCGCAATGCTCGAATTTTCTTTCTCGAGAGGAGAAAGAAATAAAGTGCGGAAGCTGATCCCAACGCGGGGCGTACGAAAAATAAATGACATCATCGGGCGCTTGAGATAAATCGCGAATGCGGCAATATCACGCTGGGTTCGTTGAACTCGCGAAATATTGGGAGCCGGACGCGTGTCTCCTTTTTTTACGAATCTTTATTTTCGCTCGGCAAAATTCCTCGCGATTTTTTCCGCGTGATCGTTACTTTAACGAACGTTTATTGCGCTCTTTGTGTTATTTAAGGTGAGTTCGAGCTCATAATTTTGGCCAGGAGTGACTGGATGCGAAAATATTCACCTACTTCTTTTTGGGGAAGAGATACAACAGGGAGTATTCACTTCATTTCATTGTTGTTGATGCTTTATTGTTGATAAAAGTGAGAACTGACGGAGAATCTTTGAAATTAACCCAGAATCTTCATCAAGAATTTCAGGATTTTTGTATTGTACAAATTTAGACGATACAGGGAAGTGTCAATTTCCACCATTTTTAAAAAATATTGAGTGAAAATTATCGGAATTTTTTCAGTTAAAACACATTTTCCAGAATTCCTATCATGAATTTTGGGATTTTCGAACCATATAGACGATTCAGAAAAGTTTAACTTTTCGAAATTTTCCGATTTATGAATGATATTTGATATATTTCGAACGATCGAAAAAAAATGGACTAGGAGTTATCAAAATTTTTTCATTCGAAATAAATTTTTCATTAAGCAGCGAATCCTGAATGATCCTTTACGATCCTTGAAAATCTTTGAGGATACATAGTTTTTCGATAATATTCAAAAAACTTCGGCGAAAATAGCAATCTTGCGAAGTCTTCCAACGTGGCAAAAACATCCACTTTATCGGTGCAAATTATACCAATTTCGTTGGTGTAATTTTGTCGGTGTCCAAAGATGCTGTTGCGGCGTAAATATTGAAGTGATAATACTGCTGTGACATCCTCCCCCCCATGTATGTTCCGATCGAGATTCACTTTCGATGAGAAGATAAAAAAAGAGATAACAAGCGCGTACCGATAAGTCGACATTGAAGGGTCAAGTTCCTCCAAAAGATCCCGCGGGCTCTCTCGATTAACCCCGCGGTTGAATTAGAGCGCACTGAACCGAGAGTTCGTTGAACCTCTGTTAGGTATCATCGGAGCTATTATGCGTTCTTAACGGTAACGAGCCGTCTTCGCCTTGCCATGATAAATCGCGATACGCGTGCCGATGTCGAATTTGAGATTATCAAATTTAGCGCCCCGTATCGCGACGATTTCAGAGTTCGTTAGACTCGGTGTAACTCATCTTGCTCCCTGAAGCGCTGTCATGTTCGTTGTAAAGTCAATTTCTTGATTTGTTTGAACGCTTGACTTTAGGTAGAGTTGTTATGAGAAAACACGGATAAATCGAGTTTCATGACTTCCTAGTGAGATGATTCCCGGTTTTTGGACATTTATGGAAGTTTAAAGAATTTTCGAAAATTTGGTGAGTTGTTGGAGAGGGTGATTTTGAAAAAAGAGGAAACAGAGAGAAATTACGAACAAATACGAAAATCTGTGGATTTTTGAACATTTCGTTCCGAAATTGATGAAATTATTAATTATTTATTGTTATTAATATATTTTTTCTCGAAATTAATAAAAGCATTGAGGATTGATTATTATCATATTTTTAATTTCACTGTTTTTCTATATTTTTGTAAAAGTGATGATTGAATATTCTTGATGCTTAAAATTTTCATAATCTTCCAAAATCATTTGGCTGCGATTAATTATTTATTATTATATGGTCTCTCTAGAATTTTCGAAAACTCTCTAAAACATTTCAGTATTTTCAGACTTCCCAAAATTTTGAGAACTTATAGTATTTTTACTGTATGCATGCAGAATTCTGGATTTTGAAGTAATTTCTTCTATCCTGCCTTGGTGATTCAATTTTTTATAAAAACATTATGAAATCACCAAGTCGTTTTTATAGAAAATGAACATTTTATGGTATGAGAGTGATTTTGTGAAACTTTCATAAAATTTATATGAAATGTGCAATTTCAGAGAGTGTGTATAAGTACACTATTCCAGTAGAAAATTTCAATTTTTAATGATTTTATGAAAGAATCATTCATGTAATGATTGCTCGCATTCAATAACTTCATGAAAATTCATGAAATGGATTCTTATAGTCATCATTAGTTTTAAAATCATCAATAAAATTAAATTGAAATTCTCCAAATAAAATTGTCGAAATCCTGGTATTTAGAATAATCTTTAAATTTTTCTGAATTTTCAAAATTCTTAATACTTCCAGAATTCTCAAGATTTTCGAAATTCTTAAAATAATTTGAATATTCAAAAGTCTCAACATTGCGACAATTTCTAAAATTTTTGAGATAATCAAAATACTCAAATTGCACAAGATTGTTATAATTCTGGAGATTCCCAAAATTTTCCAAATTGTCAAAATAATTAAAATAATCAAAATTCTCAACAATTCGACGATTCTCGAAATTTTCAAAAAAATCTTCAATTCTCGTAATTCCTAAAACTTGCAAAACTCTTCAAATCAACATCCTTGAAATCATGAAAATGGCAAAAATCCTGAAATTCGACATTCAAGCCTGCATCATTTCTGCTTGGGCCTCGGCCTTTTCAGCAACGCCATTGTACTATAATGTTATCGATCCTTTTTTGCATCCGCCCAAGGCAATTTAATTTAATTCCCTTACGACAAAGCAACGCCAAAAAAAAGAACAAACAAATAAAGGCATTCTATCTGGTATCGAACTGTGAGAAAGAAACACGAGTCGTGTTGAAGTTGAAGTTGAAGGAGGGGCGGGGGAGGGGAGGAATTCGAGATTTACGAAGTCATAAATGTGACGCTGGCTCGTTTCGTAGCCATGTAGCCCGGGCGATTGCAGCCGTGTCCGCGAAATCGATGGAATCGTAAGAGGAATTTATCGCCAGAGCCGCTATACTGTAACGCGGAGGGAACAGGTACACGCGCGCTCTGCTTTCGGCGCGTGTTTGCCTCGCATAAACAGCCCGCGCTGGCTGTTTTTCGAGAGTTAACACTCCCGAAATAAGGCTTGCAATTGGGTCGCAATATTCACGCTTCACGAACTCGTAAAATCACGTTTTATCGAGTACTTTTTTTTCCCCGCTCCGATTTACTTGGACACTTTTTCTTCTCCCCATCTTTCATTCCTCGTTCGGTTTGGATTATGAATATTCATCAAGCCCGGGCAGTTGCGAAATTCGACTTCTCGTGTTTCGTGTGACGTGGTTGTGTTTAGTTTGTGTTCGGGAGTGGGCCGTGATTGGGGCGAAATCATGTTGCAGCACGTCATTAGTGATTCAATTTTGGTGCTTTGTTGATGAAATATAGATTTTCGAAAATGGCGAAAATCATCGTAAGAGTCATTAAAGTTGTACTTTAGGTCTGCAGAATAATTTCTTAGCTTGAAAGAACGTTGACTACATCATTTTTCAGTTAATTACGATTCTTGAAAATTGTGAAAAAACTTGGAAAGTTACGAAATGTCACGAAATCCCATCAATTTTGAAAACTTCTGGCAAATTTCCAAACCCTTGCGAATTCACGAAAATCTTCAGAAACAATGAAATATGCCAAACAGTTGTATGTAGTAAACGTTTTTTCGTAAAAAAATGTCGACACTTGAAATAATAAAGACATAAGAGGAATCTAATTTCAATTCGTCCATATCATTGGATATTTTCAAAAAAATTATATCTTTCAATGATTAAACTATATCATCACATTTTTTGATATTTCTCTCGATATTCTGTTTGACATTTGGTTTTTAAACAATGGAAAACTTACGAGTCGGACTATACGACATTCGCACATTCGCGATGCATAAAAAGAGCATAAACGTCTGTCTGGATGAAATCCACTTTCGCGTACGAAACGCGCCTGACACTTGGCGTACAATGTGTAATGAACTTTGAAAGATTGATGTAATTCCTCGGCGTAATGTAGCGAAATGTGAATGCATAATTGACGGGATCGGGATAGACTTGAACGATCGTGACACTAAGTAAGAGAGCTCAAGGGACATTATACATTTAGATTCGTTTCGATCGCAGGTAAAAAACGCCAAGTTGGATCTCTGGAGGAACTTCGAAAATCGATGTAATAATCTCAATGGTTTGAAATTCAAATCTGAGGGTTGATATTAGTAAAATTTCGGTTCTGGAATCGAATCTTCATGAATATCGAAGTTTTGGAGTAGTAATGTGTCCTTTTTTATTTGTTTTCCAACACAATTTTTAATGAAAATTGATAAAAATCGGAAATTTTTTCTCTATGAGAATGCATGAGTGGGATTTCAGTAAATTTTTTCAGTGCAATTTTACTTATTCTCAAAGTAGAATTTCGGCTTGTCACGATTAGTAAAAAAGTACAAATTTTGATGGTAAAAAAAAATATATATTTGACTGTCTCAAATAGTAGGAAAAAGTTCAAATCTTTTCATTATTCGTATACTTTCAAATTCGAATTTCGAAAAAAATTGCAACAAATATTATACAAGTTTTTTGGAAACTCAGACCAAAAAATAAAGCCTGTTTTGAATAAACACTTAAAATTAAAAATCAGTTCCCATCTACAAATCCAATTCGTTCATGTTGCAGTTAATAAGATAACATAAAGTGCTTTGAATGATTCATTATCATCGACTATTTATCCCTAGAAGTCATACAAAAAAAAGCATGATCGAACATGATCGAATGAGCTTTCCTGATAAAATGCTGTTGTTCGCAGCTGATCAACGAATAATACAATTATAGTCCAAGTGATCAACTGTCATGTTTTATCGAGTCTGCAAAACAAAAAGTCCGAAAAATCCAGAAAAAATAAGTACAATCTCGAAGACGGAAAAGCTCGAATGGGACGCTTTTGCAATGTAAACTCCCCAGAAGATAAGGAAGCGACAGTTATTGACAATGCATTACACAATAGGAAGATTCATGCGAGAAGATTCTGGGAAAGTCATCGAGGGAGCGGAAATCTGTTTCCCTGTTGGTTTTTTTACGAACTGTTTTTTCATCTGGTAGTTTCCTCTTCGTGAACCGTTCATGAAAATGTGATCATTTTTGGTAACGCGTATGTTCAAAAATTTCCACAAAATCACTCGTCCTTTTGAATATCCGAAGTTGACTCATCTAATTTCACTTATGAAACAGTCATGAAACTTCAGTCATCGAATTCAAATACCGCAACTCCCGTGAAAACATCACGGTAATTCGCTCCATATAGTCGCCAAAATCACCGCTCCCCCTCAAGTTGCCAAACTTTACTCATCTACTTTCACTCATAAAATAGTCATCAAACTTCAGTCATCTAATTAATATTCCATATCACCCTAAAAAATTTTAGAATTTGCTTCAAATCATCCCCCAAATCACCCCTCCCCCTCATGTTCCCAAACATTGAGTACTTATTGAACAATCATAAAACAGTCATCAAACGTCGGTCATCTAATTCAAATTCCATATGTCCCCAAAAATAGCATAATTTGCTCCAAATTATCCCCAAAATCGACCCTCTCTTCAAGTTAGCAAACTTGGCTCATCTAATTTCACTCACAAAACAGTCATTAAATTTCAGTCATCGAATTTGAATTCCACAACTCGTCAGAAAAAAAACCGCATAATTTGCTCCAAATAATTCCCAAAATCACCCCTCCCTCTCGATTTTTCAGACCACTCCTAAAACAGTCATGAAATTCCAATAATCGAGTCCAAATTTCACGACTCCCCATAAAGGCCAGTTCGCGCAAAATCACCCACCCACTTGATATCTTTCATTCCAGCCGCATAAAATTTCAATCTCAGCAGAAAATGTTCATTCCCACGAAAAGCGGGGGAGAAAAGGCCTTTTCCTCCTGGTAAAAAGCGCGACGAAGCCGTGAAGGGTCGCGTGCTGGGGCTGAAAGAAGGTCTGGGACACGGGGGTGAAAGGGAAAGTAGGAGACAATATTCTCTGGGCTTCAGGGCCCTCCAGAGGAGAGTATACGCTATATACGTCATGAAGTGGCGCTTCCTGGCACCCAGGAAGCCCCGCCGGGGGAGGTGCAGGCAAAGATGGCGACGCGGGTGGGAGCCTGCGTCCTTTACGGCGACAAAGCGATAAAGGGCTGGCGGGGGCAGATAGAGGGCTGGAGGCAGGCAGGAGAGGTAATAGAACTCCGGGAGAAAAGGACAGAGCGCGGGGGCCGAAGGGGCGGTTCGCCAAGAATATCACGGGGGCCATTGACCCGTCACACAGACGCATCTCCGCGCGGGTATTTACAATTAAGGATGCTCGTACTGTCAAATGAGCAATTGAATCGAGTCGAGCAAGTAAATTGATTGTGAAATTGAGTAATTGGATGCAGTGTCCGTTGATTTTCAAGGCGTTTTTCCCTTCTAATGAAGTCTCTTAGATCGAGTTGGTCGAAATTTTTGTCATCTCGAACAGTAAGGACTCGGTTTTAGAGATCTGAGTATAACATTCGTATGTTTAGAGGTATTTCTCGTATTAAATGAAAAGTTATCCCAAGTGAATCGTCAATACTTGCAGTATTTCCAAGGGTGTATCCAAGGTTTTGATCCGGCAGGAATATTTCCTTTTCCATACAAAACTTTTTTGAATTTATGTAGGGAATTAGGGAATTTTAATAAAGTTTTGTAGACTTATGAAGTTCTGAAGTGTTTGGATATCGGAAATTTTTCGACATTTCAAGTTCTGAGGATTTTAGAATTTTTGAAATGTCCAAGTTTGGAAGTCGTAAAGTTTTGGAATGTTCTGTATAAATTTTGCGAGGTTATAATATTTGGCAGTTATAAAAGTACTGGAATTTTTAATTTTCGAACAATTATCAAGTTTTGAAAGTTTTGGGATATTCAAATTTTTAGAGTTCTGAAGAATTTTGAAGTTCTATAGCTTGGAAGTCTCGAAGATTCTGAATATATCGAAGTTTTGGATATATCGAATTTTTCGAAATATTGGAAATTGGGAACTTTAAGAGATTTTGGAATTATCAAGTACAGGATTTGGAAGAATTTTGAAGTTTCGTAGAATTTCCAAAAATTGTCAAATTTTAAGCCTGTATAATTTTAGAAGTTTTAAAGTTTCAAAAGTTTCACACATTTTGAATTAATTGTTTTCAAGTTCAGAAAAGTTAAAATTTTGTGTTCTAAGTTTTTCGAGTTTCGAAGCTGTGGCAATTTTCAAAGTTCTGGAATTTTATGATTACAAAAAAACATCAAGTTTTGAATTTTTCTGAAGATTGAACATTTTTGAGTATTCGACAGTTTGAAAAAATTCCCAAGTTTCATAGCTTGAAAGCTTTAAATATGTCCGATGTATCAAAGTTTCAAAGATCTTTGGAATTTCGAAGTTCTAGAGATTTCGGAATTGAAAGGTTTGGGAGAATATCGAAAAAATGGTGAAGTTTTGGAATTTTCAAAGTTTCGAAAGTCCCGAAAGTTCCAAATAACTTCAAAATTAATAAATACTCAAATTTTGGAAATTTTGATAAAGGTTTCGCTCAATTTTGAAATTTTGAAACATTTGCATGTTTTTAGGATTCTGTAGTTTTAAAAATGTGTGAAGTTTACATGGAATGGAAGCATTTTGGAAGCTTTTCGTTAATAATTATGAAATTCTAAAGTTTTGAAAGTTTTGGAATTTGGAAGTTGTTTTGCTGGAATTTTCTATGTAATATGAAGTACCGAGAATTTCAAAATAATATATGTTCGATGATGTAGGTTGGAATAAAGTTCGCAACCAGTGGGATATTTCCACTAATTGCAAATATACTCTGTATTTACAACTTGTCCAAAATTCATGGTTTTCGTACTTCACAATTCGATTTCATAATAATTCAATTTTTCCGCAAAAACGAAAAGAATACCAGAATTTTCCATTGGAGTGCCAATTTCGTACGAACGCGCGCTCTATTCGGGGTCGTCGTTTCACCGTGAAAAAAGTGTCCTTTTGCATATTCATGAAACAGGATTCCGAATAAAGGAGCGTCCTTTTTCCCTCGTGTACCGCTAATCCAAGGCCTATTACGAAATCCTGCGTTTGAATTCATTAGATCCGAAAAATTTACATGGCGAATATCGCCGAGCGTTAATTCCCGCTGTGAGCCATTCTGGAAATTGATTCGAACGGCGATAATGCAAAGCGATGATTACGATTGTCATCGACGGACCGAAAACTGATAAACGCTCCGATTTATCGTCTTTTTATACCGACATACTACGTATACTATTTTTGCAATTTTTTCTTATTTCGTACGAAAATGGCAATTTGAACGACTTTTTTTTAATTTACGAAGTTTCAAAATATTCCACAAAATTCTTCAAAGTTTCAAAAAATTCCGAATGTCAGTGGAATTTCGCAATATTCTTTCAAATTCATCAATATTCGAGTAATAACACTTATGAAAATCTTGGAAACCGTGAAAAATGTATACAAAACTTTTCGGAAAATTCTAAATTCAGAAATGAGAGGAAATTGTCAGTACTCTCATATTTGCACGAAATGTGTACAAATCAGTGAGGTCAGCCTCGATAAAAATGCCGACAAATGATTGTTGACGATGTTCTATCAGTGTACGCCGCTATTGTACTGTTACCGAGCCTGCACGCCGATACGTATCGGCCGCCTCCGATCTGTGACTCCCGAGGAGTAAGGATCGTTTTATGACACATTTGCATTCATCTTTTCCTCCTTTCTACTGATTCGCTAATGCGGACAGGGAAAAATGTTTACATGCCTCGCGCATGCGGTCATAATGTACCACGATTGCATCGCTCGGTAACGGTGTTTTAATGGTTTTGCAGGAGGGTGCGGACGCGGACGTTGATTCGGGGATTTTAGATCCAATCGAAAGGACATTTTGGCTCAACAAAGAAAATTGAAACTCACAGAATTTGTAGAAATCAATGTAAATTTTCGTAAATTCAGAAGCTTTGCAGGATTTTGACTAATTTTCAACATTTTCTTGAAAAATTACGAAACATGTATTTATTCACTGAAATGCTTGGGAATTCTTCCAATCCTCTAATAGTTTACGAAAACGAGCCATTTGAACTTCAAATTTGATTTTGGGATTCAATTTTTCAGTCAACACATCGACTTAAAAATAATTCGGGGAGCTTCGACCGACTCAAAAGAAAATTTTGGGTCAAAAACAGAGAAAATTGAAATTTTGAGAATTTGTGGAGATCATAGTAAATTTCCGTAAATTCAGAAGTTTTGCAGAATTTCTATTGATTTCCAAATTTTCCTCGAAAAGTTATAAAGTATGTATTCATTCACAAAAATGCTTGGGGATTCTTCCCATCCTTTGATAACACTGTGCGACAAAATTCAAATTTGAAAAAAATTGACGAGCTCTCGCTAGCAAAAATCAATAGTATATGGCCCCAGAAACATATAATATGTCGAA
>JAPYZK010004619.1:0-10208 GCA_030522785.1 Platygaster equestris
ATTAAATTTTCAAAATTCTAAAACTCCAGAATGTTCCAAACTTTCCAACAATTCTTGAAATTTCAACAAATTCTCAAATTCCTAGAAATTTCGAATTTTTTCGATATTTCAAAAGTTTCAACACTTTAAAAATGTCCAAAATCATCAAAATTTCAACAATTTCTGGAATTCATGAAATTTTCATTATTTCCCGAATTATAAGCTAGCTCATTTTTCAACTATACAGTGGTCTTTTCCTATCAAATATGAAACACCAAAAACAGTAGCAGTTGCTACTGTCTGCTACGGTAGCAAGCGGTAGCACGGGACTTGACAGAGTTAAACAGCTTTCGAGGTTGATAACAAATAACGGTTCTAGGGTTTCAAAGAAAGATACATTTTGTTCTTGATCATCTGCTTGGTGGGGTTGATTTTCTTCAGAATCTGAGTCATTATATTTACGAGTTGATCCGACGTCAATCTCGTCTTCCTGTTCTTGAATTTCTGCAAAAGCTCGGTCGTCGTCATGGGTTTGCGCATGAGGTACCTTCTGACGGCATCCTCGGTTATTCCAGATTCGCTGTAACAGAAATATGAAATTAAAAAAAAAAAAGGATTATTGTAGTCATTCGATAATTTTTTACATTATATTATTGTTATTTAATTATTTATATTATATTATTATTATTCAATTATTTATATTATATTATTATTTTTATATTATGTCACTTATACTTAGTATTTTTCAACTTTTCAAAGCTACGAATTTCGATTCTCACCTGGCTCCTGGAATATAAGAAGTCGGAACCGAGCTGAAATTCTCCAGCTTCGCTTTTTTGGCCTGCGACAAATCCGGAGAGCCAGTTTGTTTGCGTTTCAAAGATTCTACTGCAGAAGCAGCGGCAGATGTTGTTGGCGTGACCGATCGAGAACTGTGGGCACTGGCGGATTTTTTAACATCTTTGTCTTTATCTTTGCTCAGTTCCACGTCCGTATCCGAATCACTAGAAAAGTCACTCGAAGAGTCCTTTCCAGGAGCAGACTTTTTGTCCTTCTTTTTGGACGGGGCTTTCTTTTTCTTCTTGTCTTTTTTCTTGTCGCCCGATTTGTCCTTATCCTAGCAAATGCAACATCATATTCAGAATTTTTTGTTTTTAATTACTTAAAACACGTCATTACCTTGTCATCTTTATCGTTGTGCTCGTCGTCGTCATCTTTATCCTCGTCGTCTTTCTTTTCTTCATCCTCGTCTTCGTCTTCGTCAGACGCGAGCAGTTTCCTGAGAGCGTCTTCTTCGTCGACGGATTTTGCTCCTTTGTGCAGATCCAGTTCGACTTCGGAATCGGAGGAGTCGGAAATGTAATCGCATTCTCTCCCTTCCTCATCTCCGTCGTCGCTTTCTTCAAATGCTTCGCCATCTACGTCTTTCTTCTTTTTCTTTTTCTTCTTGTTGTTCTCAGTAACACCTGAAAATAAATTCAATCACGAGGAATGTTCGAGAGCTCAAAAATATTCCAATTTTGCACGGATCAAATTTTCTATTCCTATACCTTTCTTTTTGGTATTTTTTTTCTTGTCAGTCTCGTCGTCTGACTTTTTCTTCTCCCCTTCTTCGTTGCTGTCGGAATCGTCATCGCTGTCCATCCACTCATCCATTTCGGATATTTTCAACTCTTTGTCCTTTTTATTTGTCCGTTTTGGTTTTCCGCCTTCCCCTAATTCTCCTTCCTCGTCGGCACCGTCTTCATCGTTGCGAGCTTTCTTTCTCGCCATAAGATTCCAGTAATTCATTAGCGTGTTCCTGCGACTGAATTCTTCCTCGGCTTCTTCGGCGCTCAAAGATTTGTATCTTTGGGTTGGTTGGAAATTATACCTGGAAAAAAGGTTCGGATATGAGGTGAAAATTCATGACTATATGGAATATACATTTTCGAAAATTGTGCACGTTTTCGGAAAGAAATAACTTATTGAAAATTACATTGATCTGGAAACTATTAGACCTTGAAATTTATGGAAATATAAGAATTAAAAATTCACGGAAGTTGTTGAATTTTGTGAAGATTAACTGAGACTAATGGAATTCCAAAAATTCCTAAGTTTGTAAGTTATTTCACAAACTTTCGGAGTTTAAAAATTCTTTATCTTAATTTTCTATTCTCTCAAATTTATGTTATCTAATTGACATTTTTTTGGAAAATTACCATTCATTTAAACGAAAAGCTTCGATAACGCCATCAGAAGCATGAGTAAAAACATAATAAGCTGCATTTTCGTTGATTCCTCCTTCTCTGACACCTTTGAACTTTTTCCCAGTTTTTCCCCCTGATTTCAAAATCCAAGGCTGGTCTTCTGGTTTGTATTTTTTACTCATGATCCCAAACTTTTTTCGCCGGGCTTCTTCTCTGGCCTCGCGTCCAAATTCAGATCCAGCCCCAAATTTTGGCATTTCTTCATCGAACCCTTTGAATTCTTTCATGTTGTTTTCTCGCTCCATTTTCACTTGCGACCATGTTGAAAAATCGATTTTGAGGTTTCCATTAAAGCGCATAACATTGTACTTTTTCTTCGAAGCTCTGCAAAAAATGAACAATTCAATACTTAAAAAACATTTGGTGAAAAGAGAATGAAAAATTTGGGATAATAATCAAGGAAAGTTTATTAAAATTGATCGATTTTCTCAGTTTTATGTCAAGTTTTGAAAATTAGGTCTGTTACACCAAAGTTGAAATTTTTATTTAATAAATGCAGCCATGAATGAATCATAAAAATAATATATGAATGTCAAAAATACTTACTTCGGGACCCGAATGCTGAATTCCTGGACAGATGGAGCGGGAGCAACCTGCACATTTTTACCATCACATTAATATATTTTTTCAACTCTAGCCTAGATCAACTAAATAACGAAACTCTGATTTCGAGTCTGCGTATACGATTTTCCCCCAATAAAACAGTAATCTCGCCAAGGTTTCGTTCTCGAGTAATTTACGAAAAAAAAAAAAAAATTATAACGCAATACGTACTTTTGCTGGAGGAGCAGCCATGGTTCAATAATCAAAACTCATGAATACTAAAATCAGCTATAATATGAAGAAAAAGGAAATTTTTATTCAATTTGACCAAGTTGGATGATGACCAGGAGCCTGGGCTGGGGGAAACGAACTACGAACGATCCGGACTCTCAAACTGAGTCACTGAAATCAACAGAAACGGGATTTAGGAACCGAATGACCACGAATGACGTGAATGACATGAACGCATGAACGACATGATTGACATGAATAATCAAACATTCAGCTGTGCTTCCATGAAAACAGCTGATTCTAATGTTGTATTTATTGTGAATCACAATAGATAACAACAGCCATGTTTGTTGCAAGAATCATCAAAATTGGTCGTCGACCAATCACGACAAGTATTTTCAAATTCCCGCCTAGCCCGCAAGTGTGAATGCGAGATGATATATCGATCATATCGATTGTCGACAGCGGTTCGTGAAAACCCGACTTTATTCGGCTTGCGTTTGACAACGTTTCAACAGTTTTGAACAGTTTCAAAATGGTGGGGAAACGTTTAGTGTATGGGTATTTATTCACTCAAAAATAACAATTTTCGTACAAATGAAACAGTTTTCAACTCCATAACCACCTCTGACGGCAAGTATTCTTCATTCCGTGTTGTTTTCGGCAACTTGCATTCTTTTAAATCACCTTGATCACTTTCGGCTTTGTGCATGCTCGTGCTTTCCGGAACTTGCTCATTTTTGTAGCACGTATTTTATCTTATTATTCGTTCAGACGTTGATGTTCGTCAGATTTGCTGAACTCCTCATTCACCTGCTTTCATAAAGACTCGATGCGGTGCGATTTTCGCGTATGTAGCTTGCTATTAAATTGCCACAAAACGTCATTCGTACACGCTATGTCAATCGCCATTTTTTCCAAAAGTATACGTTTGTCGCAAATAAAGCTCGAATAATTTCTCAGAATTTTGACAATTGAAAAATGTTTTTGTTAACCAATTTGGAAATTTTCTACCTCAGGATCCACAAAATATTTATTTTTTGAGTATCAAGGTTTGAATATTTTGAAGTTATTTGTATTGTTAACAAATGTTGACATTTTATATTGAATTGTTAGCACTTTCAATATTATTGGATTTATGGATTCAGTTGTAATATTATAATTTTAATATCAGTTTTATAGATTTTTACAGTGGATTTTTACTAATGACACAAATCAGAAAATTTTTCAAACGATAAGTTAATATTTATCATTTGAAACTCATAGGATATATGAATAATGAATGGAACACAGAAAAGACTTAATTGTGTGTAAAATTTCGTAAATAATGAAGGATGTTTTTTTTTTTTTCATTTTCAGGTAATTGGAGATAAGCAAAATGTCACTTCCGCCGTATATGCTCGGGCATCCCTGGGCCACAATGATGGCCCAGCAGCAAGCCCATGCTCATCTGGCAGCTGCACAAGCACATGCCCAAATTGCGGCTCACGCACAAGCTGCGCACCAAGCGCAAATGCAAAGCAGTGTACCGCCGCCGCCATTGCCTCAACCGATGCGACCTCCTGAATCCGAGGAGAAGCTCCAAGAAAAAGGTATATCACATTTTTAGCTTGACTTTATATTTATAATGTTAAATTTCTTAATGTTTAACTAAATTCAAAAATGTTTATCTAAAATACACAATTTGTTGATCTTCAACCATTTCTAGGGTTGAACCTATGATTTATCATTTTTTCAGTTACGAGTGAGTTTTCAGTTTTTGAAAGTTTCTGAAATATTTTCATTATTTTAGCACAAAAAATATTCAAAATTCTCATTCCATTAAGTTTCAATAAAAATGTAATTCAATATTGAAGAATAAACTTCTCTATTCCAGCACAAAAATGGCAACAATTGCAGTCCAAGCGTTTCGCAGAAAAGCGAAAATTTGGATTCGTCGATGCACAAAAAGAGGACATGCCTCCTGAACACATAAGAAAAATCATCCGAGATCACGGTGACATGAGCAGTAGGAAATACAGACACGACAAAAGAGTTTATTTAGGGTAAAATCGTACTTAATTTATTTTATTGTTTTTTTCAGTCAAACAAAATACATTGTTGAACAAAATAAAAAAAAAAAATCATTGCAGGTCTTTGAAATACATGCCACACGCTGTCATGAAACTTCTAGAAAATATGCCGATGCCTTGGGAACAAATTCGAGATGTCAAAGTATTGTACCATATTACGGGAGCAATAACATTCGTCAATGAAATTCCATGGGTCATCGAACCAGTCTACATTGCTCAATGGGGGTAATTTCAAAATTCATAATTATTTTGAAGTATATTTGAAGTCAATTTTTGTTGATTGATTTGAAAATTAATTGATTTTTTGTTTTTCTTTAGAACCATGTGGATCATGATGAGACGAGAGAAAAGGGACAGAAGACATTTCAAAAGAATGAGATTTCCCCCATTTGATGACGAAGAACCTCCTCTTGATTATGCAGACAACGTTCTCGATGTCGAACCTTTGGAAGCTATCCAGATAGAGCTGGATTCCGAGGAAGATGCATCTGTGGCATCTTGGTTCTACGAGCACAAACCACTTGTTGGAACAAAGTAATTTGATTTTTTATTAAGAGAAGTTTTTATCATTTTCATATTTTTTTTTTTTTTTTTTTTTCAGTCATTTTTTATTTTGCACTAAGAATATTTGGAGGTACTTTTTGTCAAATTCACATGTTCAAATTTTCCAACTTTTTATGTTGAATTTTTATGAACTTCTGTTTTATAATAGATAAATTTTCTTAATCTTAAAATTATTAATTTCGCATATTATTAAATTTTATAAAGATTTCAAACTCGTCCAAAGTGAGTGAGGCATGATTTTACCTTGTATTTTTAAATTCAGATTTCAAAATTTCAAAATTTTTGTAATGCATCCTCTGTACAAAATTTAGGAGAAAAAAAAATATGAAAAAGTCATTTCTTATTGTTCAAAAGGATCAAATTCTTATTGTACAGTTTTTGACATTTCTGTGTTTATGAATTTTTAATCAAAAATTTATATCTAGTACCTTACAAACAAAAAAAAATTAGAAAATCTAGAACCTTGATCTCGATTTAAAAAATAAATTTCATAAAACAATGATGAATCGCGTAGGGGTCCTGAAATCAACTAACCATGTGAGTTGACAAGCACACCGTTGCCGTTTGTTTGTCCGAGACGAACTTTCAGAGCGTTGTGTTTGGATCAAACGCTACCTGAAGCATTTAAAAAAAATTGCAGCTGATCGAAACTTACTAATATTTGTTGTTTTAAGTTTTTCTTCTCTTTTAACATTTTTAGATACGTGAATGGATCGACTTACAGGAGATGGAACCTTTCTCTCCCTCAGATGGCTACACTGTATCGATTGGCAAACCAACTTCTCACAGATTTGGTTGACCAAAATTATTTTTATCTTTTCGACTCGAAATCATTCTTTACGGCCAAAGCTTTGAACATGGCAATACCAGGTGGACCCAAATTCGAACCCTTGGTGAAAGATTCAAATGCTGCTGACGAAGATTGGAATGAATTTAATGATATCAACAAAATCATCATCAGGCAGCCGATCCGAACGGAGTATAGGATTGCTTTTCCTTACTTGTACAACAATATGCCGCATTTCGTGCATTTGTCTTGGTAAGAAATGTAAATTTTCATGTAAATAGTTTTTTTTCTTTATATTATTATCCGTGAACCAATGCCACATTTGTTTTGAGATTTCATACAAATTTGAGTGTAAATCTTACTAGCTGTGTGGTACATCAAAATGATAGCTATATCGGTGACCTCCCTGAGATATAAGAGGACATTGCTAAGTCTAACTACAAATTTCTGTTCTTAATTTTATTATTTTGTTTTTAGAGTGTCCAGAAAATGAATTGAAAAAAAAAAAGTGTATTTGTTCCTTTGGAAAACACTTGAGAAATCTCTACTATTACAAGGAAAAAATAGTTTCAGAGAGCAGTTTTAGATGTTAAAATTGATTTTTAAAATCTTATGAAAATTTTAAGATTTTGATTGGACATTATTATTTTTCCCTTGATTAATGACACTGGGGTCGACTTGAAAATTAATAATTAGAGAAATTAGGCATTCTGAGTGATGTATTTTAATACATCTTGAATTTGTGACTTGGATTGGAATACAGTAAGATGGCAAGTGCAAGTGAAAATGAATAAATTGATTTATGTTTCAGGTACCATGCTCCAAATGTGGTTTACATCAAAACAGAAGATCCTGATTTACCAGCTTTTTACTTTGATCCTCTGATCAATCCAATTTCTCACAGGAATACATTGAAGGTAAATGCAACAATATTTGTTTTCAAATATCTATAGTTATATTGGCAGTGTGTTCGGTATTTTTTATCCATGTCACATTGTTCTTTATTTGTACAGATTTAGTAGTAAAAAAAATAAGGGATCAAAATACTCATGCTGTGGAAGTAGCCAAGTTGATAAAATTTAGATTTAAGCTCACTGTTTTACACTAAGTTGGTGAAATCATTGAGAAAAAAAATCAGAAGTTATATTTTTTACACTTGAATGTAAAAGTATTGAAATTCTTCAATTTAATATTTTTCCACATTTATCATTTGTTCCCACATTTTTTGTATTGCAAATTTTAAATCTTACAGTTTGTTTTGTAGAATTTCTGTCACATAATTGACAAATTTTTTTAATCTTGTAATTCTTGACTCCTAATATTTAAGAAAAACTCATCTCGATGTAAAATATACATTTCATAAAAAAATTGTTGCGGATGATTAGGATAGAACCGTTTAGGAGTTACATAAGCTTGAATGCAGTGATAACAATACACTAGAATCGTGTAAGTGCATCAAATTGAAGTTCATTTTCCGCCCTCCATAACACAATGATGACTCGCGTAGGGGTCCTGAAATCAACTATCCATGTGAGTTGACAAGCGCACCGTCACCGTTTGTTTGTCCGAGACGAACTTTCGGGGCGTTGTGTTTGGATCAAACGCTAACTGAAATGATAACAAATTGATTATAACCCAAGAAAATTCAGCACACGAATCGCGTTCCATTTTTCTTTCAATTTTTGATGTTCCAGACTGTGGAACCGCAAATCGACGACGACGAAGATTTCGTGTTGCCGGAAGATGTACAACCGTTCCTCCAGGAAACGCCGTTGTACACGGATAACACCGCCAATGGAATCGCTTTGTTGTGGGCACCGAGGCCGTTCAACACTCGCTCGGGAAGAACTCGACGCGCCATTGATATTCCATTGGTGAAATGCTGGTATCGCGAACACTGTCCCCCGGGACAGCCCGTCAAAGTGCGCGTCAGCTACCAGAAGCTCCTCAAATACTACGTATTGAACGCGTTGAAACATCGTCATCCAAAACCCCAGAAGAAGCGCTACTTGTTCCGCTCATTCAAATCGACGAAATTTTTCCAAACAACTACCATCGATTGGGTAGAAGCGGGATTGCAAGTTTGTCGCCAAGGCTACAACATGCTGAATCTTTTGATACATCGCAAAAACCTGAACTACCTCCATTTGGATTACAACTTCAACTTGAAACCTGTGAAAACTTTGACGACAAAAGAACGAAAAAAGTCTCGTTTTGGAAATGGTGCGTTGAAGGTTTTTTTTACTAGGGTTTCGAGTTTGATAGCTTGGGAAATTGAGTTGAAAAAAAATGATGAGTAATTTTTAGTAAGTTGTGAATTGAATGCCGATTGTCAAGTCCATTGCAAATTAGAATTAAATTTGAAATTGTTTACAACAAATTGTAAAATTATTGATATTGGTCAAAAATTTTGGATGATTACATTTTTGTTTTAAAAGACTTTGCGCTTTTCAGCTTTCCATCTTTGTCGAGAAATTTTGCGTTTGACGAAATTGATCATCGATTCACACGTGCAGTATCGTCTGAACAATGTCGATGCTTTCCAACTGGCTGATGGTTTGCAATACATTTTCGCCCACGTTGGTCAACTCACGGGAATGTACCGTTACAAATACAAACTCATGAGGCAAATCAGAATGTGCAAGGATTTGAAGCATTTGGTGTACTACCGATTCAACACTGTGAGTATTTGAATTATTAAGCTGTTGAATTATTTATTCATTCGTCAGTACATTTTCAACAGTATTTTATCTTTTGAGAAACTTGTGTTTTTTATCTTTGAAAAACTGTTAAAAGTTTCTATATAAAAACGTGATTAGTTTTTTTACAAGATTTTTTTTTTTTTTTTTTTTTTTTTTTCAATAGGAGTTGAAACATGATTGATTTTTTTCCCCATAAAAAATCAATTCTTTCAATTCTAATATTGAAGGTCATATTTGCCCTGCGTTAGTGTTACATATCTTGTGCAGTTTCCAAATTGACGACAGTGACACTTTCATTTTCAACTTTAAATCCACTTTGTAAAAAACCAATATTTCTCGAACTCTGTTTACTTTCTGTGATTGTTTTTTTCAGTTTAATAGTTAGGGAAATCAAAGATTCAAATATATAATGATATGTTGTATTACATTTTAGGGGCCAGTTGGAAAGGGACCAGGTTGTGGATTCTGGGCACCAGGATGGCGAGTCTGGCTATTTTTCATGCGCGGCATCACGCCCCTTTTGGAAAGATGGCTCGGCAATCTTTTGTCCAGGCAATTCGAGGGTCGACACTCCAAAGGTGTGGCGAAGACTGTCACGAAACAGAGAGTCGAATCTCACTTCGACCTCGAACTTCGCGCATCCGTTATGCACGACATCGTGGACATGATGCCAGAAGGAATCAAGCAAAACAAAGCGAGAACCATTCTCCAGCATCTCAGCGAAGCTTGGCGATGCTGGAAAGCCAACATTCCTTGGAAAGTTCCTGGATTGCCAATACCGATCGGTCAGTATGTTTTAAATAGGTAATTTAAAATTTTGAGGAAATGTTTTTTGATTGATTACATTGGAAAATTGTATTAATTGGTTTGATTCGAGAATTTCTTGTTTTTAGAAAATACAGGGGGCTCGGTATTTAACAGAATTATTGGCCAACAATTTTTCTTTCAGATACAAGTGTCTGTTAAAAAGAGGGAATCCTTATAATGAAGCGTGACGTCGAGCTGAATAGATTGGTAGTACGGTGCCGCCCTCCACCGAGATAATTTTCACGGATTTTAATCCGTATTTCCATAATTTTGA
>JAPYZK010004620.1:0-10207 GCA_030522785.1 Platygaster equestris
GCCCTAAACCCAGTCGTAACGGACTCCACCGAAACTCCCCCAAAACTCCACCGTAGCAGTGGAGTTTTGGTGGAGTACGAAAAATCTAGTGAAATTTGACAAATATAAATGAATTTTTATTCATATCCGTATCAAATCAGAATATGTAGATGTTACCTTGTGTGATACGTTTATAATCACGGATTATTCATTCGCTGATTGTGAATATAACATGATTACATTATTTATTATTTTTATTTGTTATCCATTCATTTTTTGCTTTATATTAGCCACAGTTTTGTATTTTGTACCAGATAACATCTCTGAAATTAGACTTGCGCGGAAAATCACGAATTGAGTACAAAAAGGGTGACTCCACTGTTACTCCGCCAAAACTCCTCTGGAACAGTGGAGATCATTACGACTGGGAAGGCCCAAGGCAACGATATCGAGGAAGTTCCAACGCACAGAAAATGCCGAACGGCTCAACGGGCGCGTTTGGCTGAGCCATTCTTGTAATTGAATCAGCAATGAAACTGTCTAGGCTACATCCTGGGAGGTGCAGCGCAATAATTCGATTATTGGCAATCAATCGGAGAACGGCCCCAATGTATTCCGGCGCGTGAAGTTCCGCGCGCCAACTTTCGGACAGAGGAAAAAAAGAAGGGCCAAAATCAGCTTCGACATATTAATCAGTCTTGACGAGCTCATATTTGATAACTATCCCGATTTCACTTCGCGTGTCTCGATTGCCGATGGAAATAATCGAATTTGCGCGAGAGCGAGTTTGATTGGCGAGGAAAAAAATTTTCTGTCAATCGAAATTTTAGTTTGTGGAGTCTGTTTTCGATGCCTCGGGAAAATCTTGGAAAATTGAGGAAATTTTCCAAAGTGTCTGAATTCAAGCATTTGATTTCGACATTCGCCAATTTCACGAATTGTTGTGTAACATTAATGATTTCGATGATTTTGTGGAATTTGAGGAACTCTGGATGATTTTCTCCCATGCAGAGCGCCTGGGGTAATTTATTCTGGATAAAAAAATGATCGAGAGCAGCCATTTGTCGCTCCGCATCTCGTATCTCCTGACACTTTCCAGCTCGGTCCACTTCTGGAGCAACGCAGCTTCCCACAGCCCGCACTGGGAACGCGATACTCGTCTTAAAAACCGCGATCGAGAGCCCTCGGTCCCAGACATCGATATGAGTCTCACGATGTTCCGTGTGATTGAATCCAGGTGAACGTAAATTAAAACTTCGCCAACAAGATCGAAACCTTCATAACCGTATTATTGATAAATAGATGCGAATATCGTTGTTTTGGGTCAGTTTACGATCTGCTGCAGTGAGTATACAAATCGGAGTCACTTTATGATCGACAAAACAAATTATCAAAAGAATGAAAAAATGTATTATCAGTAGTGTCGATCCGAAATTCATCACTGAATCATTCAAGGAAATCATTTCTGACAATCGTCAGTTGCTTAATATTTTTCTAAAAATGATTATGAGTCTCAATAGTTCAATATTTTTGAATATAGTTGCAAAATTTCGAATTTGGAAAATCGGAAGTTGGAAAATTGACACGAGTACTTTGGGATTATGGAATAAAAATTGACAAAATAATTGACAAAATATGAATCTAATAACATTCGTTTATCGAGAGATTTAGAATTTCTAAGTCTTAGAATTCAAAATTGAGTCGACTGACATTTTTAGAATCGAAGTATAAACTTTGAATTTGGGAATTCGTATTCATGAGTAGAAAGATTTGAGTTTTATAAAAATGTGAATTCGAATGTGGAAATTTGAGTACATACGTACATATCTACTTCAAATCCTCAAAAAAAGTATCACTTAAGAATTTGAGATGAACTTGAAGAATAAAAAACCAAAATTCATGAATTCTGAAATGTGTCAGTCCAAAACCTGGCAAATGAATTTGAAAAATTTCAAAATTTAAAAATCTTAGAATAGAAATTTGGGCGTTCGAATGATTATATACATTTGAAGATTTCGCAATTTTCGAATCCGAATTAACAAATTTTTATATTAAATAACTGGAAGTAAAAAATTCAAAAACTTTGATATATATATGTATACATTCCAAATATTTGAAAATTTCGATATTTTTTTCTCAAAAATCTCAGATAGAAATTTGGGCGTTCAAATAATTATATGAATTCGACGATTTTGCGATTTCAAAATCGAAATTGAAAAACTCTGAAATTGAAAAATTAAAAGTTCAAAATTTTTTAACCTTCAAAATTTCATACATCCAAAAAACAGTAAATTAAGAAATTTCGGTTTATATCAACTTTCAATAATTGGACTATTTCGCACGCAAAATATTTAAGTTCTAAAATTCCGTAGTTCGTCAATCGAAATTTTCGTACCTCCAAAACTGTGAAATTCGAAAACCCAAAATTGTAAATCTTTCCAAAACCACGTCAAATCCGAACATTCAAAAATTTGTGACTTCGAATTTTTCACAATTGAAATCCACGAATAAAAAAATGTTGAATTAGTGAAAGTTCCATAACTCTAGAACTTTTCCCTCAAAATCAGAAAATTTCAAACAGTAAATCAAAACATGCAAAATATAAAAATACAAAAATTCATAAAAATCTGAATTCAAAAATTTCTGAATCGCAACACTGAATATACTTAAAAATCAGTAAATTCAAAAATTTTCATATCAAATTCCAAAATTCTGGTGTCCCCTGATAAAACAATCGGAAATACAAAATATTCCCGTTCCAAAAATACAGCTAAATTCTGAAATCCACATCTTCCTCAACTCCAAAAACCATCAGACAATTACAAAATTTCTCAACCTCCCAAATGACGTCCAAATTCTCAATCGACCCCAAGAAATATCACTCTCATTATCCCAGTGAAGATTGAAACGACCGACTTTCACACTACGTTAAATTCCTTGATTCCTCGTTACGCATCCCCTTAGAAAAAAAAACTCTCCCGACGACGACTCGCAACTAGTACGTTCTATTTACGTTTCCCGTGGTGTCCCATTGTACCCGAGATCACATACGAATACGTCTTGACGCCATTGAAGAGCGCGGAAGACGCCTCTTCACGCATTCCCGAAGGGCTCTGGCATTTTTCTCCGGCCTGCTTGACTCGAAATTTATGGGCCCTCTTGAACGCAGCTCATATTTTAGGCTAATAAATGAATTCTTTGTAAGCGGGGTATTTTCGGCGCGAAAGTTACCGAAAAAATGTCTTTGAGGGGCTTTTTACGTTGGCAAAAAGCAAGCACAAAGTCCAAGCTCGAATAACGAGGGGCTATTCAATTGTGGGGTTATATGAAATGGATTTCGAGATCAAAGGGAATTGAAGGGTATTGTTTCCGGGATTATGGATGTTTTGTTACTTTGCTTTCATCGATGTATGTTTGATTGTGATATGAAAATATTAATTGATAATTATGGTAATCAAAGTATCTTAATGAGGAATATAAAGTCACTATTCAAAATGATTTGAACTGAGATTTTTAAGGAAAATAAGAGGGAAGTCTGGACGAATTTTTTTGGATGGCGAGAAAATTAAATTTCACAATATCATAAAGTATTGATTATCTTGTGGTACTTTTCGAGATTTCTGATATTTTCGTGAATATTGCAAAATTGTATGGATATACAGAATTCTACAATTTTTAGAAATTTAGAAAAAACTCACGAAAAATGGCTGACAACATCGAAAGTTTCGAAAGATCAAGGAGAAAAGAATGAAGAAGCAAAAAGTCAAAGCTTGAATATAACGAGGGGATGTTCAATCGGGGGATTATTATGAAATCACTGGTGAGATCAAAGGGATCATGAAATAGATGTCTAGGGGAGCTGAAGAGTATTGTTATTGTTTTCTGGATTACACTACTTACTTCGTATCAAACCTCGGCGACATCGAAATTATCAAGCCACATCAGTTCAGATAAGAAAATGTCGAAAATTATCAAATATATTGGAAATGTTCGAAATGTTTATCAAATTCATGAACAAAGATGCAATTTTTTGCAACAGAAACAGTAACTAGACTGGATGGCTTCAAAATCTGATGCGAGAATCGATTGAAATTTATAGGAATTGACAGGAATTAATGGGAGTCAATGAAAATCAGTAACAATTTAGAGGAGTCGACGGGAATCGATGTAAATCGATGAGATTGTAAAAAATCTATAGTAATTGATGGGTATCTATGGGAGTAAATGAAAATGGATGGGAATTGATGGAAATTAACAGGAATTGATGAGAATTGATGGGAATTGATAGGAATTGATGGGAATCAATAATAATTCACGAGAATCGATAGAAATTGATAGAAATCGATGAAAATTGATAGGAATGCAAGGAAATATATAGGAATTGATAAAAATCATATGGGAATTGATGGTAATCGATAGAAAGTGATACAAATCAATGGTGATTGGTGGGAATCGATGGGAAGTGATAAAAACCGATGGTTATTTATGGAAATCGATGGGAAGTGTATTGATCAATGCTGGTTGATGGGAATCTACGAGAATTGATGAAAATCGATAGGAATTGATAGAAATCGATAGGAACTAATGGGAATAAATAACAATCATTGACGGGAACCGATAAGAATTTATAGGAATAAATGGAAATTAATAGAAGTCGATAGAAATTGATAGGAATCAATGGGAATCGATATACATTGATAACAATCAATAGAAGTCGATATCAATCGATAGGAATTAATAAGAATCGATAGAAATTGATGGAAATCTACAGGGAGTCTATAAGAATTGATTGGAGTAAATGGAAATTGATAGGAATTTATAAGAATTGACGGGAGTCAATGGGGACTGATGGCCATAGATAGGAATTGATAGGAATAAATAGAAACTGATAAGAGTCAATGGAAATTGATAGGAATTGATGAAAATTAATTAGTTTCATCAATGGGAATTAAAAAGAATAAATGGGAATTGATGGGCATCAATAGGAGTTGATAGAAATCGACATGAATTGACGGAAATCGATGGAAACTGGAAGGAATTGAAGGAAATCGATAGTAATTAATGTAAAATGATGGGAATCAATGGGAATTGATGGTAAAATCGATAAGAGTTAATAAGAATCGACAGATATTGATGAAATCGATGGAAAGTGATAATGATCAATGGTAATTGATGGAAATTAATGAGAATTGATGTGAATTGATGAGTATCCATGGAAATGGATGGGAATCGATGTAAATTTGAAAAAATCAATGGGAATCGGTATGAATCCATGGGAAGTGATGGTCAGCAATAATGGGAGTAGATGGTAATCAATGGTAGTTGATGGAAATTGATAAAAATCCACGCCAATCGATCGGATTTGGCAGGAATCGATAGGAATTCACAAAAATCGACATAAAATAGAAGAACTTGATGAAACTCAACGAGAATTGATATAAAATGATGGAAAACTCACTGACGGGGCGATGGGGGCGGCCATATGTTTGTTTCATAATAATACAGAGAAATAACACGAAAATCATTTCAAAACTCATTTCAAAGTTACTGGTTGTTAGAAAAAAATGATAACAATCTTACAAAAAGTCACTAGGAATCCCAAAAATTACTGTTAACCCATAGAAAATCCCTAGAAATACCACAAACCCTCAAACACATGAACAAAAGTTTCTAAAGTCCGAAAAAATACCCACGTGCCTCAAAACTTCGGAACTATCTACTAAAACCTTCCAGAACTCATAAAATCCCTTAAAAACTGTTCGATCAGGACGAAAATTCACCAGAATTCCCAACAATCCATCTAAAAATCTCTCAAGACTTCGTCACCGCCAAACCCATTCAAAAATTTCCCGAACCTTTAAAGGTCGCCTGCTCTTACGGCGTAATTAACTACTAATCTCACAGACCGCTCAGAAAGGAGCCGCATTAGAAGATTACGACGCACAATGTCCAGATTAGACTCGTATGTTTCCAGCGCGGTGCGCGTAAAAGGAACGCTGCATTAAGAATAGCGACGGGGCCAAGAAACGAGGCTTTTACGGAATATTTGCGCAGTATTAAGCTTACCGGGAGGCCGTATGATGTACACAGAAGACCCACAAGACCGGAGTTGCAATGTTGCTCTTCATTGCGACATGTGCCTCGTGCCCTCGTATACTGGTTTTTTTTGTTTCGCAACCCTGTTACTGCATGAATTTCACGTTCGAGCATCGAGGAATAATATTGTACATTCAAATTTAACGATTCGGGATGTCTAACGAAAAATGGAAACATTTTTTTTCGTAATTTCCCTGACATTTTCCTACTGTTTTCCTAAAGCAGAGTTCGTGTACATCATTGTTCTGTACAAGTGAAAAATTATCTGTGATAATCGAATTTCGGAAAATTTCTACTATTTTATGAGAGTTTTTGAAATTATGCAAATTCACAAAATTTTTTTAAACAGAATTCCGAAAATTTTGAAAGTTCGGAAACTTGACGATTTTTCAAAACTTCAGTGAACAAGAACGTT
Source organism: Platygaster equestris (assembly GCA_030522785.1). Lineage (NCBI taxonomy): Eukaryota > Metazoa > Arthropoda > Insecta > Hymenoptera > Platygastridae > Platygaster > Platygaster equestris. The sequence continues at coordinate 6,491 of JAPYZK010004620.1, forward strand.
TGAACTCTCTGGAGCTTCTAAACTCCGAAAACTTTAGAAATTCACGAACTTCACAACTTAGAAAGTTCCAAATCCCGAAACTTAAAAAATTTGAAAATTCCATTATCTCCATAACTTTGAAACTTACAAAATTTTCGGAACTTGCAAAACGTGAGAACTTTCTAAGTCTACAAAACTTCGGAATTCCGAAATTTCTAAAACTTCAAAATCTTATACCTTAAAAAATGTAGGAACTTATAAAGCTTTCATACTTTTTGAAACTTCTAAAACTTCTGAGATCCGAAACTTTGAAGTTATTACAAACTTCCGAAATTTCTGAAAATTTACTGTATTAAAACTATATAATTTCTCGAAATACTTCCAAACTTCTGGATTCTGCCAACACCAACATTCCAAAATCTCCAGAGCTTCATAATTTCCTAAATTTTTCAAAAATTACAAATTTTCAATACTTCGAAACAATAAAACTTAGAAATTCTTCGAAACTTAGTAAAATCTTTTGAAGTTTCCAGAACTTTCAAAATGACAAAACTTCAGAACTTTAGAACTTCAAAATCCGTCGAAACTTCGAACTTCTCAAAAAATTTTGAAATCTCCGAAATCCCGGAAATTTTCGAACTTCGAAAATTTGATAATCATAAAAAACTCTGAAATATACGAACTTTAAGAATTTCCTTTGGAAATTTCAACACTTCAAAACTCCGAAATTTCGAATTCACAAAACTTGAAAATCTTCAAAATTCTATAATCTTCAGGACTTCGAAACTTCCGAAACTTCCAAAACTTTGGAACTTCATAAATCTACAAGACTTTAAAATTCATAAAACTTCAAAATCCCATACCTTGAAGAATTTCGAAACCTCTAACGCTTCTAAGCTTTCAAATTTTTCGAAACTACTAAAACTTTCAACCGTAAGGATCGAAACTTTAAAATTATTAAAAAATTTCGAAATTCCCGAAACTCGCGAAATGCCGAAACTTCAGAGCTTCTGAGCTTCAAAATTCTTTAAAACTCCGAAATTTTCAAAAATGTGCAGAGTTTTCACTATTTTATGCGAGTTTCTAAAATCATCTCAATTTTCAACATTTCGGCTATTTCCGAAATCCTGACAATCACTTGAATTTCAAATTACGTAAATTGGAATGAAAATGTGTGCGAAACTTTCTACCCAACAAAATTTGAATACACGAGATAAAATGAATCCCGAAATGCATGACTTTTACCGTCGCACAATCCCTGCAAACGTCGAGATAAAATTTAATTTCAGATAAGCGCAATTCAAGATGAGAAATTCCCGGCCCGACTTTTTTCTATCCAAGATCGGATCCATTTTTCAAAGGCGAGCGTGCTTTGATCTCGCCCGTTCCTTTTACATGACAGTATCAATTACACCCGAGTACGTTGACATTTCGATCAATTCGTAATTGAATGAACTCTAAAGGAAGTACGTACTTTAATTGGTTCCTCTTGAAAAACTCGAGGATATCATTCGGGAATTTTCCTCAAATTTTGCGAAAAAGGGAAAACAGTTTTCTGGAGATGGGAAAATATCTTACGATCAATGTGTATGAAATGTTCACGTTTTATAAATTGGGTTGGTTTCAAGAGGCTGAGACAGGTAATTTATACTTTTTTAGAGTTTTTGAACGAAGAGAAAATTTTTTCAATTTTTCTGTCTGAAAGTCATGAAATTTGAGCGAATTTTATCGAAATTGTCAACTTTTTTTGGAAACTACAATTTTGGAACTATGGAATTTTGTGAAATTCTTCAAAACTTTCGAATTGTTCCAAGTTTGAAATTTTGAAATCTCCAGGACTTCATAATTTTCTGAATTTCAAAGAGTTACCAATTTTCAATACATCGAAGCTATAAAACTTCCGAATTTTTCGAAACTGGAAGACGTCAGAAATTTCTAAAACTTTCAAAATGCTGAAACTTTAGAATTACGGGAATTCGAAAATTTTCAAAACTCCGAAATTCTCAAAAACCTCCGAAATCTCCGAAATTACGAAAATTGAACTTCGAAAAATTGATAATTTTTAAAAACTTCGAAGTATACGAACTTTCAGAATTTCCAAGGCTTCAAAATTCCGAGAACTTTGGATATTTGAAATCTTTACAAACTTCAAAAGTTTTGATTTACAAAACTTCAAAATTTCAAACATTCCATAATCTCCAGGACTTCGAAAATGACAAAATTTCCGAAACCTCCAAAAGTTTAGAACTTCATGAGTCTACGAAACTTCGAAATTCCGAAATTTGTGAAACATTCAAATCCCATACATTATAAACATTTTGAAATTCATTAAGTTCCTAATGATTTAAATTTTTCGAAACTTTAAAACTTCTAAAACTTTTAAGGTTAAAAACTTCGAAATAATTGCAAACTTGTGAAATTTCCGAAACTTTACAATTTCGAAACTATAAACATTTTCGAAATTCTTCAAAACCTTCAAATTCTCCCAACTCTAAAATTCTCAAATCTCCGAAACTTCATAAGTTTCTGAATCTCCAAAAGTTTTCAATTTTTAATACTTCAAAGCTATACAAGTGTAATTCCTCAAAACTTGAGAATTTTGAAAATTTCCATAACTTCCAACATGGCGAAACTTCAGAACTTCTGAACTTCGAAATTCTTCAAGACTTTAAAACTTCGAAAATTTTATAATTTTGAAAAACTCCAAAATATACGAAAGATTCGAAATTCCAAGGTTTCAGAACACCAAAACTTTGGAAACATAAAACTTCACAATTCAAAAAGTTTGATATCCTAAAATTTAAAAATTTCCGAAATTTCATAATCTCCAGGACTTGAAAAATTCCAAAATTTCCGAAACTTTCCAAACTTCAGAACTTCATAAGTCTACAGAACTTCGAAGTTCCGAAATTTTTAAGACTTCCAAATCTTACACTTTCGAAAATTCCTAACGTTATAAAGCTTCCAAACTTTCAAATTTTTTGAAACTTCGAAACTTTTCGATAGAAGTTAAAGATTTTTGAACACCATTAGAATCATAATTTTCAATTACACACAGAATGTCTCCCAGCACCAACAAAATCAACGTTTTGTTTTTTCAATTTTTCTCATACTTAAAACTAAAAACCTTCTCATGAAAGAGCAGAATTATTCGGCCGGCGAATTCTCGTCGATTCGTGACCATGTTGGCGTGCCACCCATTCTGGGCGCGTTTTTCTTTTTTCTCGGCCGTTTTTTCGTTCCCGTTTTCCATTCTTTGTCTCAACCTCTCGTCCCTTAATTGAACTGTTCGAGTGGGACGCCCGGCTCTGTCGTCTCCTCGACGATGCAGAGCTGAATTTTGCATGCACGTCCCAGACCACTGTCACTTGCTCTAACCCTGCTGACCGAGAATCTGCGAGAGACGTCGCTTTCTTTGTGCACCGGGTTTTTTGTTTCTTGTTTTGGTCTTGGGTAATGTAATTGGGAATTCCTCGTTATTTTCTTTAGGAAGGAAATAAGCGAAGTGAGTGGAGTTTTAGAAAAATTTCGAGTCCAAATGTTCGTCTTTGATTTCGACAAATATAATGAAAACATATTTTTACGGATGAATAACGTTCAAAACTTTAAAAACTCCCAAAATTTCCAAACAGAAATTCATAAGTCTAAAAAACTACGAAAATCCAAAATGTCTGGAAACTTGAAAATCCTATACCTTCAAAAATTTCGAAACTTAAAAGCTTCTAAGCTTTCAAATTT